>JAQFVV010006208.1:11775790-11970571 GCA_028023455.1 Epiperipatus broadwayi | reverse complement strand
TAGATAAATACTCAGTCCGCATCTTGTTACAATATATATGAGAGATAGTGACCTGGGCCAACTGATGAGTGCTGGTTCAGCACGAAATGCATCTTGGGGGTCATTTGTCTTTTATTATATCTTTATTTAAGTGAATTTAAAAAGAATGGGGAAGTCTGAAGATGTTTATTATATCTATAAAACATGATTTAGTTTGATGAGAATTGAAACAACTAGAATGAAGGTAAATGCATATAATTTTTTTAAAAAAGAAATAATAAATATTGGCAAGTATTGAATAATTTAAAATATATCTGATACGGATTAAATAAAGACGATTTCAAGCTGCCCTATAATTCTTAAAAGTCTTTGCCAGTATTATCATTTCTAACTTAGAGTCCAACTTTTTCATCATTATATTAAAGATTCATAAAACATTTCACGTCTTCATTTACCTTCTTTACTTATATATACAAAATCTAAATTATAAATGAAAATAAATGTAAATAATTTAATTGGATTTATATGTTGGACTATTTCCATCATCTAATATGAGTATTGAATGTCTTTAGAAAAAAATAACTTTATTTAAATATTCCAAATAGTCAAATATATAAATACAACTAAAACACCGTCATCGCAGACCTTCAGGAAAACACTAGATATTTAATATTTGTATATATAATTTTTTTCTCTTCAAGACTTATTGAAGAATATTTTACAAGTTGTTAATTAACTACTCAATTCACTTTCAAGTTTAAACCTTTTTTAAATTTTATTTTTATATTTCTCCAACTACATATTTAGAAATACAAGCCCATAAAAGCAATGTCATGCTATATATGACTTGCTTTATTGATTATTAATGCACTATACAGACTTAAACCTGCATATATATGTACTGCATGTGGGATTCGAAGTCAGACTTTCACATGACCCTCAACTCTCCATGCCATCTCATATTGCTGATCTACCTAGTTTGAAGCCTGTCCATTAAAATATGAAGATTGGCTATCTTAATATAAAGCTGAACATTGATTATATATATGTGTGGATATGGTAATCTGGACCAACTGATGAGTGCTGGTTTAGCACGAAATACATATACTGGTGATTATTTATTGATTATTATAATTTCTCCAACTAATTTTGTCATTTATATGTATTTATTGTCTGATTATCATTTTATGCTGTTATGCATTTACATTTTTATTGTTTATCTGATCAGTTTTTATATTTTGCTTAGAGTATATACGAGTAAATTATAGTTTTAGTGGCTATTATTACACAAAAAATAATTTGAGTCAAATCGTTTTTTTTTATCACTTTGTGTACAAAGTAACAAACATGTTTTTTAACTTCTTTTTTTATTCATTCACATATTTGTAAACTATATGTTTAAAAATGTTAAACATCTTATATAATTTTTTTTTTTTTTTTTTTGAGGCTAAAAAAAAAATAAAGTCAGGCTTGACGTCTTTTAATAGACTAGACAGATGTTTAATTGGTAGGAACAGAATTACAAGTGTTGTGAAAACATAAATCTATGTTGTTGGAAGATATCAGATTAACAAAATCTTCATATATACCACACAGGACAAATATATATATATTTCTGCTTTAAAAGTAATATAAATAATTTAATTTCTTTTTATATATATTATTTGCCTGGGAGCTTGTAGAATACTACAGCCAAGCAATAACCCTTTCGTCATCATCAAAGATAATTTGTTATTGTTTGCCACTATTTTAACAATTATTTATCTTAATATCTCATAGTTTTTTTCCCCATATGTCATAGCATCGGCCGGGACGCGAACCCACACCCGTCTGCAAACAACCACTTGCTTGCAAGGCGGGTGCGATGACCTCTCGGCTAACAACGCTTGACTAATATCTCATTGTTAAAAGTCAGATTAGTATAAAACAAGTGTTGTATGCTTTAGTGCCATCTATAGTAAGCTTGGGTAATCAGTGTCACTAGAATAGACAGTTGCTTTTGTTACATTATGTATGGATGTAAAATTAAGGAATTATACGATTTTCTAATTGTTGCATTAGTATTCAACCTGTTACAAACGTAAATATGCAGATAATGTTAATATTAAGTGTTTATTTTGAAAATAGCTTTTATGATACCAAAGAATCTATTAGAAACAATATGTGCAAGTAATATAAAAGTATCTATTTGTTATATATTTTTTTATATTTATGTCAAAGCATTGACCGGGAAGTGAACCCGGGCCGGCTGCTTGTAAAGCAGCTACACTAACCGCTAGGCCACCAACGCTTTACTTGTTATAGTTGTCTCGCTATTATCCAAAATTATATTAGAATCTACTGCTTAACATTTACGATAATGTAATGATTTCAATATTATGGGAAATATATATGGATGAACAGGAGGTATTTGGAGTTCTTGTTTCAAAGTTACTGATAGTGAATTTATTTATAGAAGGTAATTTCTATAATATTAGTGATGATGATGATGGAGTGGTTTAATTGAGCCTCTGATTATAAAATGTTATATCTATTAATATAATAATTCATAAAATGTAATAGTTCATAAAAGGATTGAGCACCAGCAAAATAAATAAACACACACACATATATAATTAAACAATATTAAAATAAAAAATATTAAAATTAATACATTACATTAAATAATAAACAATTTTTATCTCTCGTAATTAAAAAAAAAATATTCGACTTAAAATGATTAAGCAATAGTAAAAATAATTTTCTTTTCATAAGAGTTAGTAAATAAATATTAAAAAAAAAATAATTGTGCCGATATATATTTATTACTGTTAATAATTTTAATCATAAATCATTATATTCTTTTTTATTTTGGACTTTTTTATTTTCATATTAACTTGTATTTTTACACTTGTTTCTTAGAGCTTGTTGTTATTATTACATCCCACACAGACCCTATTAAGGGGTTGTGGGAATTAACGGTAATAGGTTGTATAGTCCTTTGCACTTCAGAAGTCCGCTTTTAGCAGTCAAAACAATGATTGTGTTATAGAGTTTATTTTCTTAAACTAGTCTGATTTACTTTTGAAGTTGGAATAATTTTATTTATATTAATTTTATATATTTTTTATAAAAAAAAAAAAAAATTAAATTGTTTTTGCCTTTTTTTAAAAAAAAAAATTTCATGAACCTATTTCTAAATATATACATGATGGTTTTAAAAAAAAAAACTAATTGTACAATACACTACATATATATAATATTGAAATACAAGAATAATTTATATCCTTAACCTAGATGTAATTAAAGGGGATCTGAACCTAGAGTCTCAAATTCCTTACAGACATCCACGCCATCCAATATCACCGACACACCTGACGAAATACACGAGAAAAAAGATAAATGATCTCCAATATATATACCATCAGATTTTTAGTGATAAGGATGGCGAAAGAGTTGGAGAGTGGAGAGGATTGGAGCGTCTTCACTAAAGTGTGTAGATTTGCTATCTTAATATAAACCGAGCACTGATTCTATATATGTGTGGGAGATGTTGATCCAGACTATCGGATGAGTGCTGGTTCCGCATGAAATACGTTCATTTGAGATCTTTTTTTTTTTTCACATGTATGTGGCGATGTGTGTCAGTTATATTGGATGGAGTGAATGACTGGAGGAAGTTTGAGAGTTTGGATTCAAATTCCTTTTAATTACATCTAGGTTAATACATACATTATACTTGTATTTCAGTATTATATATTCAGCCTATATTCTGTCTATCCCTCCTCTGTGTGTTTAAATGTCTGTATTTAAAATCCTACATATGAGGGGTCAGATTGACTTAAGGTCAACATAGATATGACTATAATATTGGCATCATCAAGGGCTTTGAGGATTCCATCATCAAATTTTCAGTGATACGGATATCTGAAGCGTTGGAGAGTGGAGAGGATTGAAAGTTTGTCCATTAAAGTGTATAGATTTGCTATCTTAATATAAACCAAGCACTGATTATATATGTATGTGTGAGATGAGGCACTGGACCAACTGATGAGTGCTAGTTTAGCATGAAATAAGTACATTGGAGATCATTCATCTTTTTCACATGTATGTACGTGATCGTGGGTATAGGTTATAATGGATAGAGTGAATGACTGTAGGGAGCTTGAGAGTCCGGGTTCAAATCCCTTTATTATATATATATTATGTATATGTATAGAAACACAAATGTGTTTTACATTAATGTTCTACCCAGATAAATGATCCATGTGTAGGTTGAGGTGTTATGCCAAGGTTTAAAGTATTTTGTTGCTAAGAAGGTTTCTATTTGATTTAAGGACATGAGAAAAAATGGTTGAAATCTTTTAATGTAGAAAATTTAAGAAAACTGTGCTCTATATGTCTTAAGGTGATACTTGTAGTGCTTATTAAGATGGTCATGCTTAATACATCTTATCTTATCCATATATCAGATTACTTTCTAATTTATGGCTTTCGTAAATAAGCTCAGAACTGGATTAGGAGAATTATAAACCTTTGAATAATAAACCATTCAGTTTTTGTTTTAATAAAACTTATATTTCTTTGGGTCACATGATTTTTTAAACAGATTATCACATGATGAATAAATTTGCTGATGCTATTTATATTTGCAATTGATATTCTTTTGTCTCATCTTAAAAGATGAAGTGTTAGACAAATTTCTCAAAAATTTTAGTACAATATGAAAGCTTAGAGATCTAAATTTTGTTATCCTGACTCTCAAAAACTAACTTTAATAAATTAAATAGGTAACTTGAATTAAAATACTATTTACTGTTTTAATTAAACCACTAAACATCACATGATCACCATTCTTTATATTACACAAGTTGTTTACACAGAGATTAGCCAGAGTAATCAATGAATGCAAGAAGGTTTATGCATAAAACCCCTATCTAGTGCCTACTTATCCAATATCCCAGACTAGTTCTAGCTTTGATTTCATTAGTGAGGAGCTTTAGATCTGAGAGTAGTGTACCCCTAGATCTTAGTATCTACTGCAACACCCCAATAGCCACCTTTTATCTTATTAGCTAACTATAAAGCTTTGAGTCCAAAATGAAAACACAATAATGTTTTCAATTCAAGCTAATCAATTTGTATAATCATATAGATCTGAACTCAGTTCAGCATATATACTTTTTAGTGTCTTTGGTTCCTCATTGATGAAAGCCACAAGCTAGAAACTAGTCTGAGGATATTGGATGAGTATGCACAAACCTTTTTGCATCCATTGATTACCCTGACTTGCACTGAGTGGCACTATTGCATGGAGAATTTAGCCTCTGTGTACTATTTTAATTATTAATAGTCATAAGGGAATTCCCCAAATACACATGCTATATGAATTTATAAAGCTGAGAAATATTCTCTCTTTCTAAACACAAGGGAGAGTCTTTGAAAAGATAAGAATAAATCCATCTTAATTTTTTATCTATATGTATAGGTCAATCTAAAGTATTAAGAATTGAGAGAATGATGTCTTAATCAATTATTTTTAATATATCTAATATTACATCTACAATGTGTAGTAAATTTTAAAAGTTTTGCAAATGTCATTTATTAATATTTAGTGAATGGAATTAAAAGTTATTGATTGAGACCTTCATGCTCTCAATTCTAAATGCATTAGATTGATCTATATATACAAATTTAGGGAAAAAAGATACGATAAGATGGATTTATTGTTAACTTTTCAAAGACTATTTTGTGTTTAGAAAGTGAGAGTATTCCTCAGCTTTATAAATTCATACAGTGCATGTGTCAGAGGTAATTCCCTTATGATTATTACAAATAAAATACAGCACTAGATAAATAAATACACCTGGGTCTTGTTTTACACGGATTTATTTAACGCAATTTTGAAGTTACGCGATTCATGTTTCTTCGGAAGTCGAACTCCGATAATGCGCTATTACTTTAAATAATAAATTTTGTGCACTTATGTCATATTGAAAGTAATAGCACATTATTGGAATTCAACTTTCATCTTAGTAATTTCAATATTTTCAGTGCTTTATAATAGTAAGATTTTATGCAATAATGAAATTAAAATCATGATTTCCACATTTTATTTATACCCACATTAAATTTTACAAGATTATAATGTAAATTTGTTCAAACATTGTGTGTGTTAATTTTGCATCTTAAATCACATTCTGTTTTTACTTTTTAAAAAAGAATGTAATCAATTATTAATCATTTAGTGTCCGCAAGTTTATTTTTAAAAGGTGAGTAATAGCAATGGGCACAATTAAATTTGACAATTAAAAATTAAAATCTGATTTTTAATTGTGACCTGAAATTAATGTGATGTGAAACGAAATTTGATTTTTAAATGGAATTGAAAATTAAAAAATTAAAGACAAAAATAAGAATTTAATTTTTAATTGTTAGATTAATTATTAATTATGTCATCACCAGAAAACCATTAACACAACATGAGAGTGAAGTTGGCGCTAGTTGTATTTCCTCTTGTGAAGAATCTGATTTTTTACCAGTTTGCAAATTAACCTGTTTATCGGCAAATAGCGATTATAATTAAAATGTGTATAAAAAATGTAAATTACTGTAAATTATGCATAAAAATATATTGTTTTGAATACAATTAAATATTATAGTTAAAAAAAGTTTGTTTTGTATCAATTTTTTTCAAATTTGAAATTTTTTATTAGTCATATTTTATTTTCTTAATTTTTTTTTTGCATGAATTTTAAAGTAATTTTATGTTGGTGCTTTGCTTTTATGCGATTTTTGAAAAATCACAGTCTGTATCCCCCCCTTTTTCAAGGTAAGTTACATCTATTTTTGAGCGATTTCTTTTGTGCATGTTTTCTGAGGAACCTATCTATCGCATAAAACGAGACCCAGGTGTAATTAGTTATTTTAATTATTAGCAAATAAATTTACAAATACTTGTATAAAAACCTATGGCACATAAAATTTATAATAAAAATCAAATATGATCCAAAAAGTTTCCAGGTCCATGGATTTACTCTATCCAGGCTGAATATTTCTCTAAGGTCTATGGATTTACTTTTCAGGCTAAAAAATATCCAGGCTCAATATTCCTCCAAGGTTTATGGATTTACTCTTCAGGCTAAAAAATATCCAGGCTGAATATTCCTCTAAGGTCTATGGATTTACTCTTTAGGCTAAAAAATATCCAGGCTGAATATTCCCCCCAAGATCTATGGATTTACTCTTCAGGCTAAAAAATATCCAAGCTGAATATTCCTCCAAAGTCTATGGATTTACTCTTCAGGCTAAAAAATATATAAGCTGAATATTCCTCCAAGGTCTATGGATTTACTCTTCAGGCTAAAAAATATCTAGGCTAAATATTTCTCCAAGATCTATGGATTTACTCTTCAGGCTAAAAAATATCCAAGCTGAATATTCCCCCAAGATCTATGGATTTACTCTTCAGGCTAAAAAATATACAAGCTGAATATTCCTCCAAGATTTATGGATTTACTCTTCAGGCTAAAAATATCCAGGCTGAATATTCCTCCAAGGTTTATGGATTTACTCTTCAGGCTAAAAAATATATAAGCTGAATATTCCTCCAAGGTCTATGGATTTACTCTTCAGGCTAAAAAATATCTAGGCTAAATATTTCTCCAAGATCTATGGATTTACTCTTCAGGCTAAAAAATATCCAAGCTGAATATTCCCCCAAGATCTATGGATTTACTCTTCAGGCTAAAAAATATACAAGCTGAATATTCCTCCAAGATTTATGGATTTACTCTTCAGGCTAAAAATATCCAGGCTGAATATTCCTCCAAGATTTATGGATTTACTCTTCAGGCTAAAAATATCCAGGCTGAATATTCCTCCAAAGTCTATGGATTTACTCTTCAGGCTAAAAAATATCCAGGCCAAATATTCCTCCACTTCTACAGCAACCAGTTTTCTGGAAATAAAATGCTAATTAAAATATTCTGCTCTTTTTTATATTAGCCTACTTTATTGAAGTGTTTTTACATCTGGAGTAATTGTTACATTTTTCAATTTAATTATTGTTTATAATTAATCATTCTCTGTACAGAGAGGATATCATTTTTTCTTAATTAATCTAAATGCTTAAGACAGTAACTCTCTTTCTATTATTAATTTATTTATGTCTGAATTATGTACTAAACTAACCTTTTAGTTATTTTTCAAAAAGCATTTAAACTTATCTGCCCCCCCCCTTCTCCTTCAAATATTGCAGATATTATTTGCAAGTTTTCATCATTGAGACTATCCTGTCCCCCATATTTTATAATCTGTAATAACCATATAATATAATGTTATTATTTTCTATAATATAAAACTCATTTTTGAAAGTTTATTTTATTAAACTTACAATATATGAATTTAGAGGAAGTAGATTGAATATTCTCATCATTTATATATTATTGTTTTTTCTTAAAAATTATACAAACTTATAATGCTATACTGTATCCAATTGCATGTCTTCAATTATATGCCATTAAAAAACAAAAAAAAATGTAAACAAACAAACAAACAAAAACATTAAAATTCAGAAATTTATTAAATTTTATGGATCTTGTTTATGATGGCTTCCATTTTTTTCATGCTAAATTAACATTCTCAAATCTCAAATATTAATTCTTTTAATCATATTTTATTATTATTACTTAATATATAGGGTATATAAGCACAGACTTTCACACCACCCACCACTCTCCACTCTATCTCATAACACTGATACACTCAAGCACGTATATGCTGAAAAGATAAATGATCACCAATATACGTATTACATGCTAAACCTGCAATCATCAGTTGGTCCAGATTATCATCTCCCACACATATATACTATAATTGCTCAGATATATATTAAGATAGACAATCTTCATACTTTAATGGACAGGCTCCAATCTACTACACACTCCAACTCTTCAACTGTCCATCCAATTGAAAATCTGATGATGGAATGCTCAAAGGCTATCATCAGATTTTCAATTGGATGAATGGTTGAAGAGTTGGAGTGTGGAGTAGATTGAAGCCTGTCCATTAAAGTATGAAGATTGGCTATCTTAATATATATCTGAGCACTTATAGCATATATGTGTAGAGATGGTAATCTGGACCAACTGATGATTGCTGGTTTAGCATGAAATACGTACATTGGTGATTATTTATCTTTTCGACATATATGTGTTCAAGTGTATCAGTGTTATGAGATAGAGTGGAGAGTGGTGGGTGGTGTGAAAGTCTGTGCTCATATACCCTATATATTATGTATATAGATACAGGTATATAATAAGCCTGTGTTTCTGTTATATTATTACTTAAGCATATACAACTTTTTTTTCTTGAAAGTTTAATATTCATTGTATATCTTTAGCAAAATGTATTGTAGTACACTGAGGAATATATTCAAAAAAAGTTATAAAATATTTTCATTAAATGAGAAGCCCTGCACAGTTTGGTGCAGTTGGTTGAGCATCCAACTTGGAATCAGGAAAACCCAGGATCAATTCTGACTGGTGCTTGAACTTCTTACGAATTTCTGAGCAATAAAGCCACATGTCTTTTTTACCATATGATTTGAGGCAGTTGGTAGAGATTCATCTTGCGATCAGGGGATTCCAGGATCGATTCTGCCACTTGCAGGCTTGAACTTCTTATGAATTCTGAGCAATAAAGCCATATGTCTTTTTTACCCTGCATGGTTTGGTACAGTTGGTTGAGCATTCAACTTGGAGTCAGGAGGTTCCAATATTGATTCTGCCACTTGCATGTCTTGAACCTCTTATGAATTCCCAAGCAATACAGTCATATGTCTTTTTTACCCTGCATAGTTTGGCGCAGTTAGTAAAGCATCTGACTTGAGATCAGGAGAGTTCCAGGATTGATTCTGCCACTTGCAGGTCTTGAACTTCTTATGAACTCCCGAGTAATAAAGCCATATGTCTTTTTATCCTGCATGGTTTGGCACAGTTGGTATAGCATCCAACTTGGAATCAGGAGGTTTCAGGATTGATTCTGCCACTTGCACATCTTGAACGTCTTATGAATTCCCAAGCAATATAGCCATATGTCTTTTTTACCATGCATAGTTTGCATAGTTTGGTGCAGTTGGTAGAGCATCTGACTTGGGATCAGGGGAGTTCCAGGATTGATTCTGCCACTTGCATGTCTTGAACTTTTTATGAACTCCCTAGCAATAAAGCCATATGTCTTTTTTATCATGCATGGTTTGGTGCAGTTTGTAGAGCATCCGACTTGGGGTCAGGGGGTTCCAGGATTGATTCTGCCACTTGCAGGTCTTGAACTTTCTTATGAATTCCTAATTGATAAAGCCACATGTCCCTGCATGGTTTGGCACAGTTGGTAGAATATCTGACTTGGGGTCGGAAGGGTCCAGGATTGATTCTTCCACTTGCAAGTCTTGAAATTCTTATGAGAAATAAAGCCATATATCTTTTGTACCCTGCATGATTTGGCACAGTTGGTAGAACATCCAACTTGAGATCAGAGGATTCCATGATTGATTCTGCCACTTGCATATCTTGAAATTTGTATGAACTCCTGAGTAATAAAGCCATATGTCTTTTTTATTCTGCATGGTTTTGCACAGTTGGTAGAGTGTCCAGCTTGGAATTGGGAGATCCCAGCATCATTTCACATGCTTGCAGTTTTGGCTCTTCAACTTCTGAGTTGCCGAGCAACAAAAGCTATTAGCATTTATTTTAAATTAAATAATAAAAACAAATCAGTGATTTGATAAGAAAAAGTAAGAAAGTCCGTTTCTGAAATCAATTATATGTTTCAAACAAATAAGTCATCAGTCATAGATATTGTAAAATGATAGAATCAGATTTGTGCGACTGTCGCTTGTGCCTCTGAAGCAGCTAAAGTTTTTATTAAAATAAAGGATAGTTTTTGTTTAAAATATAGATATGAATAGTAGGCCCATTCCAATTGACAGTCTTGTATTGCATCGGAAAGCTTTAAGTCTCTATGAAGAATTTATCTGAGGAATGTAGATCATGCAAGATATTCACTGCAAATAAGGAATAGCTGTTTAAATTCCATAACAGTTACATTCTTAAAAATATTAAAGGAATCAGTGAATCTGCATCTTCTATAATGAAATTGCTGCTATATTTTTGTTAGAATTTTAAAAAAATTATTGAAAGAGAAAACATCCGGAAGAGGTATTTAATTGTGTTGAAACTGAATTGTGAATGATTGAACAAATGTTTGTGAATGATTGAACAAATGTAGAGTACTGTAAATATATGTGTCAATATGTTTTCTCAACTTATTATTAATATTATTATTGTTTAAAAATTTTGTTTATATTGTAATCTTAATTTATAAATGCATACTATACATATAAAGCATCTGTTAGATAATTACATTTTGAATTACAAGTGTCAAATTCACTCAATCCATATCTTTGACACCTTCCACTTTAGATAAATATAGTCATGGTTATTATTAATTATTTACTAAACTAGAGATTATCTCTAGCACAGATATAAACTTTAAAACTCAATTAAAGATTAATACACCTGGGTCTCGTTTTATGCGGTAGATAGGTTCCACAGAAAACCTGCATTAAAAAAAATCGCACAAAAATAGACTTAACTTACCTTGAAAAAGGGGGGATAGGGTCTGTAATTTTCAGAAATCGCATAAAAGCAAAGCAACAAGGAAAAATTACTTTAAAATTCGCATTATAAAAATAAGGAAATAAAACATGACTAATAAAAAATATGAAATATTTGAAAAAAATTGGTACAAGACAAACTTTTTTTTACTTTTTTTTATTAACTACAGTATTTAATTTGACATTTTTTCATACATATTTTTTGACTAGATGCGGTTCGTTTGTAAACTGGTAAGAAATCAGATTCATCGATGTGATGTGATGTAGCTTCTCCTTGAATGAAGTCAAGAATGTCTCAGCAATTATGCCCAGAGAAACTTGTTAGCCACTTTATTTTACATTCCCCACTTTAAGTTTTCCCATATTCTGCTCCATCCCATTTACACAACTAGTGCCAATTTCAGTCTTGTGCTGTGTTAATGGTTTTCTGTTGACAACTGATTTTTACTACTGAAATAAATTTTAAATGTTCACATTTTGTTTCTATATTAAAAAAATGACATCGCGATCAAAACAAAAAGATTATACATTATCATTAGAAATATTATTTTCAGTTTATAAAATCAATAAAATCTTCGTTATTTATTTTAAAAATCTACATTATTTATTTCTGTTATATCTAATAAAATACGATTTAAAAGTTTAAAATTTTTGAATATTTATTGCAATATTTTTATATGTAAGTATAAATCTATTATTATTATTTATTGATTAGTATAAGTAGGTTATTTATTCTAAATACAGCTTCAGGCCATATTCATGTTAGCTACTAATATAACGTTATATTTTTGGAAAAAAAAAGTATTTCAAGTCAAAATAAGTTATTAATAATTTAAATTTCTTGATGTCTAATAAATATTGTGAAATATGAAAAATATTAAGAAGAAACATGAATTGCATAACTTCAAAATTGCATTAAAATAATCCACATAAAACAAGACCCAGGTCTATATCTGATTTTTTAAAATTAAACACATAAACGCATGGAGTTATTCACATTTCTTTTTCCTACATGAAATATTTTTGTAAATATATTAAATAACCCCAATACTACTCACATATTCTTTTAAATTCATATAAATAAAAATACAGTAAAGACAAATGACCCCCAATATGTATTTTGTATTGAAATTCACTGATTGCAATCAATATTCAGCTTATCAACAAAACAAGCTGTTATACACCATAGATGTTGTATATGAGGGAAGATTAGAACAAAATGTAGTTTGTTGCTCCACTGTAATGTGTAGCATGTTTATTGTTTATTATGAAGTAGTTTATATTTGGAACTTTTATATTTAACTAAAAGTCTGAAAATAAACCAATTTTTTGTTAATAAATAACTTGTATTTAAACAAAAGAACACAAAACAATGGCAGTGATTTTCTAATGTTTAGTTCATTCTTATTTTTCTCCTTTTACTTTCTTTGCATTTTTTCATATATTCATATATATTGCTTACAATAACTCCCCTCATATACACTTTAATGCAAAAAAATTTTTTAATGATGCCTCTATTTTTCTGACAGTTTCGACTATCCTGCAGTCTTCATCAGAGTGAGAGAAAAATCAGTTATTTTAAAAGATAGAGGAAATTAAGATCACTCTGATGAAGACTGCAGGACAGTCCAAACTGTCAGAAAAATAAAAGAATCATTAAAAAAATGTTTGCATTAAAGTCTATATGAGGGGAATTATTGTAAACAATATAGTTCATTAAAAAAGAAACCTAAACTTTTATCTACAATTAACTTGAATGCAAATTTGAAAAGCTAGAGGTAGAAGAAATTTAAATAAAATATTGAATAATATTGCTTAAATTGGATCGACTAAAAAAAATTATTTTTCTTCTTTCAATTAATGTTTTTAATAAGAAAAAAAGATATTTCATTAATATGATAATGCAAGATATTAAACAAAAGATATACACTATAAATTATTATAATAAAGAATGAAAACTTATAATGACTGAGAGTAACTGAAATATTTTCAGTGAATATTTTAGAAAGTTTGTGTTGGTATCAAGCTACTGATGGGTTCCAGATGTTGAAAATAGAGAAATGAACTCTAGATAAGAAGGCCAACAGTAATTAACAAATAATCAATACCCAACCAAAAATAATTCCTGTTACATTGCAGGATAGAATGTTGGTGTTCAAAGGCTAGATACTGTTTCTGATGCAGTCTTTCTATCTCCCTCTCTTTCCTTGTTTAGTCATAAGTTATTTTTGTACCCAATCATCATATGCCTCTACTGCCATTGGACAGCTACTTATACTAACTGTGACAATTTGATGTGTTTGTGAAGCATCTCTACCCATTAACTACACTAACAGCCTTTCTGATTCCAATTTCTTTTTTTGTTTAACTCAAGCCTTCAAGGATTCAGAATGCATTGATGGGGTTATTCTTAGTAGGCTGGAAGTTTTTAATTGTGATCCTTTCTTGAGGCAGTACAAACCCTAATGAGTCAGTTTGAAACTGGATTTAAATAAAGAGTTACATTTAATGAAGATTTATGTTTAGACAAGCCCTCTTTAGGGATATGCCAGCCTACTGTAGAAGTGGAAGGGTCTGGAAAATATGACTTAAAAATGGCTCCTCTCACATAGACTGGCTAGATTATCATGCCTAGAAAATTATTAATTTCAATAATAATAATAATAATAATAATAATAATAATAATAATAATAATAATAATAATAATAATAATAATAATAATAATAATAATAATAATAATAATAATAATAATAATAATAATAATAATAATAATAATAATAATAATAATAATAATAATAATAATAAATAGTAGTAGTAGTAGTAGTAGTAGTAGTAGTAGTAGTAGTAGTAGTAGTAGTAGTAGTAGTAGTAGTAGTAATAAAATGGAAGGCAGTGTTGGTGGTACAAAGGGTGAATATTATAAATGTAATAAATACATAGAATATGTGAACTTGATATACACTCTTCAAAGCAAAGTCAAAGACAGTATTGGTTGCTAAGAAACTATCAAGTCATAAGTTCAATATAGCTTTTCTCTTGGAATAACAATATTGTTCACTACAATAAAGGTATTATCAAAAATTTTGTTGAATAGGCTGCTTCCATTCATAGATGAATGGTTACCAGAGACTCAGTGTGGTTTTAGAGACTCAAAAAGCACTATAGAAATGTTTTTGTTGGTAGACAATTGTAAGAAAAATATCAGAAGCAAAACATTTAACATAATTTTATTATATGCTAAAACTTTCAAGAATCTAGAGATCACCTGTAAAGTAATTAACAACCCTTATTTATTTACTCAAATTCAAAAATAGAAAAATTAATAAAATATTCCACTTCACTAGAAAATATTGCACAATATAACTTCAAAACAATCACTCTTAAATGAATATGATTGTACTAACTGCCAGAAAAAGGCAAGGTTGAAAAAAAGTTAACGAGATGTACCTTTAACAGGATGGTCAATTGGATAGAGTACTATCTTAAAAATTCAATACTCAAGAATCTAAAAATCCAGGTTTAATTCCCATGCTAGTACTGTTATTGGTCAGGACAGCAACACATAAAGAAGAGAGGAAAATAATATCTCTCGAAACATTGTGTGCATATACGAAATTCATGTGTTATTCTAACAGTTGAATATAATTTGGAAATTTAAATAAAGTTAATTTTTTCTAAAGATATTCAATATTTAATATTAGATTATGAAAATAGTCCAATAAATAAATAAAACTAAAATACCATCAGTACAAACCTTCAAGAAGACACAGTGGATGTCTTGCTGTTGTTAAATCTTTTCTGCTGTAAATGTTTTCTTTAAAAAAATTTCACTTAATTGTGATTTTCTATTATAGTCTATTATCAATTACTTCTTCCTAAATGAGAGCAGTCAATAAATTCTCTTCAGAATATAGTGTATCTTGTATTTCCTATGAGAACCATAATCAAGTTCTCCACAAAATACTATTTTCTAGATAGCTCATTACTTTTCAACTATTTTATAATTCACATGATCACCATTTCTTATGCTTGCACATAAAAGGTGGCTGCTGACCCACATTAGATCCTCAGATCTAGGCGCAGTGCTCTCAGATCCAAGGCTCCCCATTGATGAAGGCCACAAGCCAGAAACTGTTTTGGGGATATTGGATGAGTAGGCACTAGAAGGGGATTTTATGAACAAGCTTTATGGCATCCATTGATTACTCTGCTGGCACTTGGTGGCACTACTGTATGGCTCAAACGGAATCATTAGCTACAAGAGAATATACATGTAAATGGAAAAATATGAGTGATTTATTTTGTAAATTATGTAAGGAAGGAATAGAAAATATTAGGAATTTGTTAATTGAATGTAAATGTTTGAAAACAGAAAGGGTACATATAATGAAGTTATGGAAGAATAAATATGAAAAAAGTGATTATACAGAAAGTGAATTATTGGTTTTTATGCTGGGTTTGGGAAAATATAAGGGGGGATAAGATATTAAGGCTATAGAGTTGACAAAGATTATGTTGTGGAAATGAGATGGAGCAGAATATGGGATAACTTAGAGTGGGGAATGGAAAATTAAGTGGCTAACAGGTTTATCTGGGCATAATTGCTCAGATATTCTTGACTTCGTTTAAGGAGAAGCCACAGTACATCACATCACATCACATATTTTATAATTCAATGAAGGTGTGCTCTTACAATTTTAAGTTCAATATTATATCCAGCAGTTTGAAAATTATATACCGAAGAGCTTTGTGATCTTGCCATTATATTTTTATAATGGGATTAAGGATATTATAAGCTTAAATAAATAATAATGAATATATGGAGGAGATATAGAAATGAAAATCCTAGAGCAAAGAATTTTTTGAAGAGAGAATTATGAATATTTCAGATATTATCAAAGTGAGGAAAATGGAAAGATTGTGCTTTGGAGTACCATGGAGATCCAGATTTTAGACACAATATAAAAATAAACCGTGAATACGTTTTCCTTAGAAATATGCATAATAATTTCTCACCACTTGCAAAAGTAGCATCTCATTTAAATTACATTACTTTTATAATCTCTACATCAACATTCCGAAAAATCTAGTTAATGTTGAGACGAAGAGGCAACAGAATTATATAGAGCCTTAAAATAAGACAATATTTTTTTAAAACAATATTTATATAATCTGTAACAGAAAAATACCTAAATAAAAAAAATGTGAAGTATTTTAAATGAAAATAATGTCCCTCTTCTCCCACTTCTCTTTTTAATCAAAAATCATTCAATCTTTTACCCAAACAAGTGTACAAAATGTAAACAAAACGTTTGAGAAATCTGGTTTTTTTTCTTTATCGCAGCTAAGAAATAAAATACTTGAGTAGTTTGAATATGTTGAAATTTACAAATGATAAAAAATGAATGGAGTTTCTAAAATGTTGTTAACAGATAAAACTAAAAATGTTGTTGGTATGCCCTGTCAATGCCAATAAAAATGCGATGAATAATTTAATATCATAATTATTCGTGATTTTATTAATATTTATTTTGATTACACTGTTAAAATTTAACTTTTGCGGCGCGTGTGTGTATTGTTTTAATAAATATATTTCTTTTTATTTTATACAAATTTTTTTAACATCCATTTCCTTGTTCAGTAGACCATTTTAAATAAGTAGGTAAAGCAGATTTTTTTAAAAAAAATAAACAACCCACTTTAAGACAAAGATCACTACATCAACCTTTCATAGAAAATGTGTAATGAAAAAACTGTGTTCACAGAACTTGGCTACAGTTGGATGATTAGGGTTTAAACTTTTTTTCTAGTCTTGCTTAAAAATATAGCTAAAGATAGACATTTACCCATTTTCTGTCAATGTTGGTATGGCTATCTATATTGTCTATGACCAAACATCATTTTAAACCTCTTGAAAAGAATTTTATTTGACCTGGATTTTAGATGTAGATATGTCAGGCAGATGCATTATCTGATGAGGGTTTGATATTTTTTTCTATTCTTGTTTAAAACTCTAGCTAAAGATAGCCATTAACATATATTCTGTCAACGTTAAATAGTTAGCTAGGTTGTCTATAATCAGACACCATTTTAGCCCTCTTGAAAAGAATTTAATTTGGCCTGAATTTCAGGATGTAGATATAGCACGCAGATGCGTTATCTGATGAGGGTTTGAGATTTTTTATATTCTTGTTTAAAAATCCAGCTAAGGATAGCCATTTATCCATTTTTTGTCAATGTTGAATGGCTAGCTAGGTTGTCTATGAGCAGACACCATTTTAAATCTCTTGTAAAAAATTTTATTTGACTTGGATTTTGAGTTGTAGATATGGCATGAAAATGTATTATCTTTATACCATGAAATCTTTCTAAATTTAAATTAATTGCCATTTCAGTAATTTTAAAAGATAACACTTTTCAAGGTTTGTTTCAGATATCAAAATTGATCTTGTCAGCTCTGTCTATAATTTTCCAGCTATGGATACCTACTTACTAACCAACAGTTGAATGGTTAGCTAAATGAGCTATGAACTTATTAACAATCTCAGTCTTGCGTAGTAATCTTCAGATACTTGATAAAAATTTCAAATTTTATCTTCATTCGAAGTTAGATCATTAAATGTACGAGCCTCTATATTAACATTCTTTTTAAAGACATATGATTGCTGATAATTTCATATATATTTCATTGCATTTTATAATTATAGTAAAGTAATATGTGCCATTAGTCTCTCCCCACCTTAGAATAACAAATATGAATAATTGGATAAAATTGTCACATAATTTAATGTGTAACAGATAGGATTAACTAAAGCATAACATGACATTTGTGCTTACTTTTAACTTCATGCTTTCTTTCAACTTCTTTAAAAGGAATTGTAAATTATTTTATTGATTCTAAAATTATCAATGGATATTAAATGATAATGTCACATGCAGAACATTAAGCTAGTTTTGGGCTATTTACTCGTCAACAAATAGGAATAATTGATTTTGCACATACAAGTTCAGCAATTAGCTGCTCTTTTGTAATTTTATACAGTCCAAGTTATTTATTACATTAAAACATTCTGGAATATTTAGTATAATATTGATTTTGCCAAAAAATCAAAGATACCAAAAGTTTCACTGAAAATATGCAGTTACTAATTTAGTGTTAAATCTCTATAACTGTACAAAAAAAATTGGTTAGGAATCCTAAATTGTTTGAATGTCATATTATTAGCTTGAATATTATTGAATAAATAGAGTTGACATGAAATGTTTAGATATCAAAATCAATGCAACTTAATGATGAAGATTCGCAATAAAAAATTAATCTGGGAATTTGAATCTGTTATCATTATAAAGTGTCCATTAATTATTCATGGTTACAGTTGCCAAAAAGAGGGAATTATTGCCCCTAATGCAAAAGATAGGATCATTAGTAGATTAGGGGTCTATAACATAAGAAATGCTAAGGTAAGTGGTAGTAGAGGTAAGTGGCTGTCAACCTTTATGATAGAATGTTAAACAATCATCATCAAACATAGATGCCCTCAGGAGATATATCAAAAATTTGTGATATGTACCTGAATAAAAATTACTTTTATTAGTATTAACTTTTCATCACTGGAAAATTTTTGTCTTTTTTTAAAATCACAAATAGCACATTTTCAGTACTAATCCATGTTGTTTCTAAAATATTAATTATTTATACACCTGGGTTTCGTTTTATGCAGATTATTTTAATGCGATTTTGAAGTTATGCGATTCATGTTTCTTCTTAATAACCTTCATATTTCACTATATTTATTAGATATCAAGAAATTTAAATTATTAATAACTTATTTTGACTTGAAATACTTTTTTTTCTTTCAAAAATATAACGTTATATTAGCAGCTTAAGTTAATATGGCCATAAGCTGTATTTAGAAACTTAGCTTCTATGTAAATAACTTACTTATACTAGTGAGTAAATACTAATAATAGATTTATACATACGTATTAAAATATTGCAATAAATATTTAAAAATTTTAAACTTTTAAAATGTATTTTGTTAGATATTAACAGAAATAAATATTTTTTTAGATTTTTAAAATAAATAATAACGAAGATTTTATTGATTTTATAAACTGAAAATAATCTTTCGAAAGATAATGTCTAATTTTTTTGTTTTGATTCCCATCTCATTTTTTAAATATAGAAACAGCACAAGACTGGAAGTGGCGCTAGTTGTACAACATGTCACGAATCTGATTTCTTACTAGTTCACAAAGGAACCCACATTGTAAAATAACAGTAATGATTAAAATATGTATGAAAAAATGTAAAATTAAATACTGTAGTTAATAAAAAAAGTAAAAAAAGTTTGTCTTATACTAATTTTTTTTCATATATTTGAAATTTTTTATTAGTCATACTTTATTTCCTTATTTGCTTAATGTGAATTTTGAAGTAATTTTTCTTTGTTGCTATGCTTTTATGCCAATTTCTGAAAATTGCGGAAGCCTATCCCCCATTTTTCAAGGTAAGTTACATTTATTTTTGTGCAATTTCTTTTGTGCATGTTTTCTGAGGAACCTATCTACCGCATAAAATGAGACCCAGGTGTACTCAAAATATATCATCATTCAGTAGTTTATTCATGATGAGAAAGATACATTCAAGAACTGAAGCTTATGGATTCAATTTTCAAATGAAAAAAAAGTAGTTTGGTGTTGTAACTTTAGTGCTTAAATGTTACTTAATATCCAAAACAATTAGTCAAGCATTGGTGGCCTAGTGGTTAGCATAGCTGCATTTCAAGCAGCTGGCCCAGGTTCACTTTTTGATCAATGCTTTGACATATATATATATAAAACAATTAAATAATGATTAATAATAATATAATAGCAGTACTCAATAAATAAATGTAGAAATAAACATTTTAAATTGTGAATTGAATTTACAATGCTAATATAATGTCCATGTTGCTCACCACGAGCGAATAAAAAAACTAATCAATAAAAAATAAAATGTCCACATTTATTCTTAAATGTATAACTACAGTATATTTTGCAATAAGAATAATTTATTTAGCAAAACAATATCAATTGTGTAATAAAAACACACATTAACACACAAAATGTACACAAAATGCAAATCCATAAGAATTGTCTGTATTTATATTTAAATTTATGATGTCCCGCATGTATTTTTTAATTTACAGCTACAAGTCTTTATTAAATACTATTTATTTTTATTTTTTGTTCTTTTAATACACCTTTTATTTCAATATATGTATGCTATTAAATAAGCATTTGTAGCTGAAAAATCAAAAGTAAATGCAGGTGTATATTTAATTCATCATCAAAGTATGTTTCATTAAATAATTGATATTGTTTTGGTAAATAAACTGTTTTTATTGCAAAATGTATTATTTTATTTTATTAAATACACTTTTGTAGCCATAAATTTAAGAATAAATGTTGACATTTTATCATTTTGTTTTTCTTTCACTCAATAGTAAGTGGCATGTTGCTCCTTCTAGTGGGTAGACAATAGACTATATTAGCACCAAATTTTTTACATGATATTATCTGCTTAGTTTATATTTATTATGACAAAATATAAGCAAAATTAAGCTTATAAAATTTAATATATCAATATTAAATATATCACAAAAATATCTGCAGCTACTTATGGCAACCCATCTGTGTGCTGTGGCATATATATTTTATTTTAGAAATGAAATTTTCTTTTTACACATGTAAATAAGTAATTTATATATATATTGTTAATAGAAAACAAGCAATAAACAAGTTATAACTAATATTTATTTATATATTTAATACTGATGTATTAAATTTTATAAAGTTAATTAAAAAATTTAAGTTGTATCAAATGTAATTTGTATTTTATATTTAATATATATATAAATTTAAATTTAATATTTTTAACAGTTAATATAGATATAAATTAGTTGATAAATGGGATGATCATTATATTTGAAGTTAAATCCATAACCAAGGTACAGTGATATGCAGTGACCAATCAGACATGTTTCTGCAGGCTGAATAAAAACAATAACAAACTTGTCCAAACTACTACTAACCAAAAACCCAATCAGATATGGTTCTGCAGGTTGAATGAAAACAATAGCAAACCTGTCCAAGCTATCACTAACCAAAAGCAAACCTTCCTGTTGATTAGTGGAAGTTTGAACAGGTTTGCTATTGTTTTTATTCAGCTTGTAAAATCACATCTGATTGGTTGTTATGCAGCAATACAGCTTGGGAGTGGATTTAACTTCATATATATAATGATCATAGTAGTTACTACTTAATTTACATACATATGTATCTGTAGACCATGAAAATCTTCATTTTAATATATATATACTTACATTTATATACACATATTTTTCTACTATATGCACAGATATTCTACCTAACAGATTTGACTATTACATACCAACTAGGATAGAAGTCTCAAAACAAAGTGGTGAAGAAATTTTAAGATGTACTTTTTAAAAAACAAATCATCATTATTACTGATAGTAATTTATATGAATGTTTGTCAGGGATACTAGAAAGAGGTATGCAATTGCTGCTATTTGTGTCATGCTATTTTCCAGCATATGTGATTTAAATGAAATTATAAAAGTTCTGTAATATCAAGATTTTCAGTAATGTGTATTTGGCCTCAGTCTAATAATGTTCAACAGTCTCTGTGTGAGATCTTATCACTGGGTTCACATAAAGCAGTTAGTAGGTCAGAGTTGAATGTCAGCATTCCCAGATATGGAGATTTATGTAGGGCAGCCATTTACCATAGTGGAATTTTGAACTAGGTGTACATTATCTTTTAATAAAGTTAAAAAGAATATCCCTCTCTTGATATTATATGTAAAAAATAGTGGCTGTCAGATCTTTTCTTCAAGTCAAACATTTAGAATCTATTTACTCAAGTACCATGATTGTTCCAGTTGATTATGTAGATGGTGTGTTTTTGTGATGACACTGTGTCACCCATTAACATCCCTCTGTGGTTGTACTGTTGATCATGGCATTATAAATATTCATTTCAATAAAATTATCAATTCTAATTTATTTTAAAAATAGTTTGTTTTGAAAACATTCTTTGTTTCAAAAGTTATAATAATTAAATTTAATGTATGTGGGATTCGAACTCAGACTTCCACATGACCCTCAACTCTCCATGCCATCTCATATTGCTGACTATTTATCTTTTCAATATGTGTGTTATCAGGTGGGTCAGCAATATGAGATGTCATGAAGAGTTGAGGATCGTGTGAAAGTCTGAGTTTGAATCCCACATACATTACATATATATACAGGTTTAAGCCTGTATAGTGTATTAATTTAATAATTAAATTGTTTGTTTTTTTAAAATCCAAATTTTAATAAATAGTGAAAATTGCATTTGTTTATAATATCAGCTCATTCAAATACTAGCAGTAAATGTTCATGTGGAATAGAAATTGTCAATTTTAATTCATATCAAAATAATAAAAAATCGTGCTTTCACACTTCCAACGTAAAGCTATAACAACAAATTGAAAATTAAATTTAATGGCTAAGCGCTTTCAAGAAGATGTACTTTTCATATTCATAGCCAGTTATGATCCTTTCTTTGAAATCATTATATAAATAAATATCAAAAGTGAATTCTTTTATAAATAAATTATTTCAAAATTTATAATAAATAGTAAAAACTGTTTGATTTTTTTTTAAATCACAGATTCTAATAAACAGTGTTTTTTTAATTGCAAATTCTAATAGTGAAATTTGTTTGTTTGATTTTTTAGTTATTTATCGATTAGCATTTTTATTATGGGTTTGCTGGCGCAATCTGATGTTATACTCAAATCTGTTATATAGAACTATTTTTTGCTTTGAAAAATGAAATTCTTACTTATTCATATGGAACAAATGAATATATATATACAACAATTATTATTATTTATCCCTCTTTTATATGAATAATATTTTTAAAATTCATATTGTAACAGTCGAAAAACCCACCACCTAAACTGCAAGTCGGATCCAAACTCAGCTGAACCAAAACTGAATTCAAACCCAACTCAACAGCTCAGATTAGTAGAAATCAAAATCGACGGCACAGTGCTATGCACCAAGAAACTAGCTCAATGGTTGGTGAGGATCAGAGACCACTGAACTGACATTAATATCTGATAGTAAACTGAATAAAATAATTTTAAGTCCAATCATATGTATATGTTCGGGTTGCCAACACAGACAGCAAGTATTCACATTAAAATAATTATAAAAGAATTAAGAACTAAGAAACCAAGTGTGTTTAGAAAATATTTAATAATAATAATTTGTTTGGTTTGAATTTTAAATAAAGATTAAATTAATTAATTCTAGTCCTTAAACAAAGTTTATAATTATAATCAGAGTGGCAGTCCTTACTATATGCCAATGAATATTACACAATATTGGAATTCTATGTCTATGCCCCCAACAAGAAAATAAAAGGCAGATAAAGGTATTCATTAGTAAAGGAAATTTTTACTCTAATTTTATACGAAAGAATGTGATATTTATTTTCACATTCGCAAATCCATTCATGAAGAGCAAGATACGTATTTTAGGGCATAACTTTAATTTTTATTAGAAAACTTATTTTGAGATAAAATGGAGAGTTTGTTAGACTTTAATTTAAATCACTTCATCATGAATTACGAGCATCAGAGTGGGCTTTACTAGAACAGAGAGGTAACAGTGCTGACGAATTATGAGCTATAAAGTGAAATTGAAAGACGATGGCTAGTCGATAATCGAAGTCCTATGGCGGCTTGCGTCTGACAAGTCTTATGCCCTTTGACTAATATGAACAGGAGAGGAAGAGCTTTCTTCCTCGATAATTTAAATAACAGAAATATGATCACCGACCAGCCTAACAGAGTGGAAGATTGCCCTGTGTCAGCAACGTTCAAAGATGATGACTTGATAGTCATCGTTTGAATACTAAAACTCCTATAGAATGCTCTACGTGATGACTTCATCAAATTAATTAAAGTCAAATGAGCTTTTAACTAACATTATTTTAAAGTATTTGTAAATCATATTAATTATGCCCCAATCATCGTGCCCTTCCTGAATCTTAAATAACAGAGTTGAATTAGAATATATTTGATCCTCTATCGGCCCTTTTGCAATAAAATCATTTTAAGATTAGATATGAATAAATACATATTGGTAAATACAAAAAATAGCTGGGGCATAGATTAAAAACGGAGCTAATAATTTAACACACACATTTAATAATCTCTTTTGACTTGATAATTGATAGAATGGTAAATCTAGTTCTAATGGGTGAGAATTACTATTAGAATTAATATATTATTATTTGCATAAGGCAATGGAAATAAAGGAGATCATCAAGTCAAAAGATTATTGGCATATAATTAAAAATAAATGACATTAATAAATCACACGATAAATATATATATAATATAGTAAATGAACCGCCAAGTAAGAAAAGAGAAAGTTTAAAGACTAGAGGTTGAGAGAACTACGATATAAATTTACAGTAGCATGAATAAAAGGTTTTATAAAGATTGTTACATTAAGGAATAAAAGAGCTCTAAAAGGGAGTGTAAAGTAAAGTTCGAAACTGGCCAAAAAGTTTAAGGTTCATTATGAAAACATATTACCCATTTCTTCCGGGGCTAGTTCTTAGGTTACACATCCGAGTTGGTAAAAAAATGTAGGCACACATTTGGTCGATTACTTGAACAGTATTTTAATGAATTTTCACAATTTTAGCAGCATGATTGGTCCAGAAAGATTCAGCAGCCTCATTGAAGATTGTTAAGGGACTTCAGGAACCATAGCCAGATTCCTGACATTTTAGCCCTTCACCATGATTGAAACACTATTTAATTTTATAATTTAAAAACGCACAGAGTTGACTGCACTTCTCTACAACAAAGATGGCTTTTTTTTCTCCAAACTTTTCAGAGCTATATATACTGTCCTCTCTGATGCCTTCAGGCTAGCGCTTCTTTTATTATCAATGTTTTTAGATACATTGGTTGTTTTTAGATACATTCCTTCGATAAGGCTTTCAAACTCACTAACTTGAATTCATTTTCTATTTAGAAAATGAATTCTTAAAATCAGAAAATGATTTTAATTAGGAAATCCTTATCTTTTTTTCTAATTAATAAAACTTTAACTGTTGATTTTGGAAAGGGAAAATCTGAAAGCTTATTGAAAGAATGTAGCTTTTAATCATTAAACTTTAACAACTTATTTAAAAATAAAATCAAACATTCCCGATGCAATGAAACTTTCAAACAATTATATATATTTAAATATTTACAAATATATATGCACAATCCACGCAGTTATAATACATATAAATAGATGAATAATTCTATCACGAATTTATTAATAAAATTAATCAATTTAAATCTGAAACTAGTTATTTGAATACACATTTATGAAATAAGTTATTCTTTATGGAAATTAGCATGGATTGAATGTATAAAGCCCCATTGCATCGGAAATTTAAGGTTAGTACTAAGGTTTGAAGTGGGCTTATGGCTAGAGGTCTTGAAGCTAGGATCGAACTCAGATTCAACTGCTTCAATATCAATATATTGTTACCAAAATATGATACAATAATAATACATTATTATAATTAACTATTCTACATGTATATATTGTATAAGATTTTATTATGTCCATAAACTGAGAAAAGTTGGTTATATTAATCACCCTTAACGAAGGACTAATTATAATAAATGTAATTTATACTTCAAATATAATGTTTTTTTGGGGGGTATAACAAAAGCATGGGTTATGGGATGCTTGGTAAGTGAATTATTATCATCAGTGTTTGTAGATAGTTTTGAAGAAAAACAAGGTGTAGTAAGAAAATATATAAAAAGTGAATAAATAATTGAAGCACTATCCAATACAAAACAATTAAAACCTTCCCTTCTCTCATTTTTGGATTGTATTAAAAGTGGACATTTTCCCTTTATAAGGATGTTGATATTCCTGTTGTATATTTTATGGTCTATCAGATATAAGATCATGTTTAACCCAACAACAAAGAACATTGTGTATGTAGCCTCTCAATTGATTATTATGTTTAGGAACTGTCATTTTTCTGCCTCTTGGTCAGTTTTGGCTGCAAAATTGTCACTTTATGCTTATTTGGTAGAAAATCACATATTTAAAATTTTAGTTCCAAAAAAATCCACATTTGGCAATAATTTTTGTACAAAAATCAGTTTGTTATCGCTGCCTATTGTTACATAGTACAGCCTCTTGAGCTTCAGCTATTGTCCACTAGGTGTCTTGCTGTCAAAGTCAGGAATCAAACCAAAATGTTTTATGCTTTCACAATAGATTTCGAACATAAATAAAATATATTTCTCATAATTTTTTAGACTGATAATTAAGTTTTTATATTCATTTACTTAAATGTAAACTTTGATTTGAAAATTTTTAAATTTTAGAACAAAAGTAATCCAAGGAAAAAGAATAGCTTTTGACAACTATTCAAGACAAGTAACCACTATTTGCATGTCAATGACATTAGATATTCTGGAAAAATGCAACTATTTTTCATAAATATTTAATATTTTATAATTACTTTTTACACTATGTTGAGTAATAAAGTGTCTATATTGACTAATAACATGGGTAGATTTAGATTTTTATTTAAAATATTGAATTTTAGATGAAGAAAAAATAACAAATGAATAATCAAAGTCATAATTTCTAAGCCAAAAAAAATCACCCATGATGTCACGTAATGATTGGTTGAAATATAATTCTTTTGTTTTATCAATGGCTATTTTTCAAATGTTTTTCTTATATTTTTTTCAGTTATTAACATTATTTTAAATTTTTCATTACATTTTACCAATTTGAAACTGAAATAAATGATTTTTAGAAACTAAATTAAAATAGTTCTGTTTATTGAAGGTTATAACTTTTTGAATAGAAGCACACTCCAAATGTAATTGGCAAATAGCATTACTTCAGGCTTTTATGTACTTGACCAATAAAATTAATTCCCTGGTTTTCAAAAAAAAGGTCATCACTTATTATTATTGGAAAAAGTAGGAGTATAATAAATATAATTAATGAGTTGAATAATAATGTATATAATGTAAACTTACAATGGAAAAAGAAAATAAGGGTTTGAAATATTTGGATATTTATTTAATAAGAAATAAGAAAAGTAATAGAGGTTAAGCATTTTATTAAAGATATAAAAATTAGAGGAATAGTTAATCCTAGTTCATAACCTTGGTCACAGAACATGGTTGTTTTTAAAGGGGTTAAGATAAAAAATGATAGACTTACAGTAAGTAAAAAATAAGCCATTGAACAAAAAATGATTGTAGAAAAGGATTGTGTAAAAGTATGGTATAATAAGAATGACATTAGAAGGATTTTTAATAATAAAAATAAAAATAAAATGTAGAGAAAGAAAAAAATATATAAAATAAAGGTAGATGGGTGCATAATAAATGGATATCAATACCTTATAATAAAAATATATATCTAAACTTTAAGAAGTTAAATGAGAATGTAAAAATGGCTTGGAAAAATAATAAGTCATTGGAAAAATGGATATCAAAGTGAAGGAAGATAATAATAAGGAGAATAGGACTAGAATATAAAATTGTTTGTAGATGCTGTAATAATATATACATATATATATATGTCAGATGGAAGGATAGCAAGGGAAAGAAGGCAGGGGCAAAATATGGCTAGTAATAGAAAACATGAATTCAGGATCATATATTCATTACTTACACACTGATCATAGAACAAAATGGGTGGAAGATATGGAAATTTTAAAATTTTAAGGATTATAATAAAAGGAAATATTATGAGACAATATATATATATATATTCAGGTGAATATGAATAAATGTGTTAATTTGGTCAAAGATCAGCAAACTTAGGCAGGAAATGGGTATTAAAGGACAATTGGAAAATTTAGTAAATGTAGTATAATTAATATAAGGATGTATAAAATATAAGATAATTTGAGGTATGTAATTTGTGTACATAATTAATGTAGATGTTATAGAGATGTTATTTATTTATAAAAAGATGAGTACACTGTATATATATGTATTGATGACTTGGGTGTTTATATAGATTGGGTATGGAATATTTTTAGATTGTGAATGATATAATATAGATATGTGATAGACTGGGTATGAGCACAGACTTTCACTTGACCCACCACTCTCCACACTATCTCATAACACTGATACACCTGAACACACATATGTCAAAAAGATAAATAATCACCAATATACGTATTTCATGCTAAACCAGCAATCATCAGTTGGTCCAGATTACCATCTCTACACATATATGCTACAAGTGCTCAGATATATATTAAGATAGCAAATTCTCCTACTTTAATGGACAGGCTTCAATCTACTCCACACTCCAACTCTTCAACTGTCCATCCAATTGAAAATCTGATGGATTAAAAGTAAATTATTTAAGGGTTAATTATAAGTAAGAAATGAGATATAGTT
This sequence comes from Epiperipatus broadwayi, assembly GCA_028023455.1. Taxonomy (NCBI): domain Eukaryota; kingdom Metazoa; phylum Onychophora; class Udeonychophora; order Euonychophora; family Peripatidae; genus Epiperipatus; species Epiperipatus broadwayi. Next base: position 11,941,396 of record JAQFVV010006208.1, on the reverse strand, counting down.
TGAAATTATGTGTAATATTGTATATAATGTATATAATATATGTATATAATTGGTTAAATATAGTTAATGCAGATATATGTATATATATATATGTGTGTGTGTGTGTGTAAATAGTTTATATGTTTGTATAATGGTTATGTAATATGAATGTAAGAGGGATGTTTGTAAATGTATTTGTCAACAGGATCATTAGCAACAAGGGAATATATACAAATGGAGAAATGTGGGTAATTTAGTCTGCAAGTTATGTAAGGAAGGCATGGAAAATATTAGGCATCTGCTAATTGATTGTAAATGTTTACAAGTAGAAATCATACAAATAATGAAGTTGTGGAAGATTAAATATAAACAAAGTGATTTTACACAAAGTGAGTTCTTGGTTTTTATGCTGGGTTTGGAAATATAAGGGGATTTAGATATAAAGGCCATAGAATGGACAAAGATGATGGGAAAACTTAGGGTTGGGAAAGGTAAGGCAAGGTGGCCAACAGGTTTCTCTGAAAGTGGCTGAGATATTCCCGACTTTGATAAAAGAGAAGCTATAGTGCATTACATTTGGTTTACTGGGAAATGTGTGTATTTTGAAAAGGCCCCCTAATATAGGTTGAAAACCAGTTAAATAAAGTATTTGTTTATTATTTTTAATTAGTTGTATTTCAAATGATTTGAGATAGTTTATATATATATTAATCAATAGAAATATTTTTCTACTGAAGAAACAATAAAATGGCTGACATTATTTCCATTTAATTTATATGGAGTTTGAACTCAGACTTTCACATGACCCTCAACTATCCACACTTTCTCATACTGCTGACACACTTGATCACACACATGTTGAAAAGATAAATAATCATCAATATCCATATTTCATGCTAAACCAGCACTTGTCAGTTGGTCCAGATTATCATCTCCACACATATATACTATTTATGCTCAGCTTATATTAAGATAGCCAATCTTCATACTGTAATGGACAGGTTTAAATCCACTCCATCCCACAACTCTTCAGCTGTCCATTTTCATTGAAAATCTGATGATGGAATGCTCAAAGCCAACATTGGGGCCAACCTTCTCTTTCTACCCATGTTGACCATAAGCCAATCTGCCCACATTGGTGCCAACCTTCTCATCTTACCCATGTTGACCATAAGTCATTATGCTTATGGTCAACATGGATAGTATGAGAAGGTTAGCACCAGTGTGGGTTTTGAGCATTCCATCATCAGATTTTCAATGAAGTGAACGGCTGAATAGTGTATGGTCAACATGAGTAGGATGAGAAGGTTTGCACCAGTTTGGGCTTTGAGCATTCCATCACCAGATTTTCCAATTGAAATGGATAGCTGAAGAGTTGTGGGATTAAGTGGATTGAAGACTGTTCATTAAAGTATGAAGGTTGGATATCTTAATATAAGCTGAGCATTGATTGCATATATGTTTATAGATGATAATCTGGACCAATTGACGAGTGCTGGTTTAGCACGAAATATGCATAGTGGTGATTATTTATCTTTTCATCTTATGTGTGATCAAGTGTGTCAGCAGAATGAGATAGCGTGGATAGTTGAGGGTCATGGGTAAGTCTGAGTTCAAACCCCCTATATTTACATATTGGAGTATAGGTATGAAAAAGCCTTATTTTAGAGAAAAAAATTCATATCTATTTAATTTATAAAAATAAATGTATTATTATTGCTATCAACTTGTTTTAACAATAATAGAGAAAAGTTTGGATTTCTTTTTATTTTACAAAAAGAAAGTAAAGCAAAATAAATGTAAAGTAATTTCTAAGCCTCTAACATGTGAGATAAATATGAACTAATAACTTACATAGTTTATAGAGAATAATTATCATTTGTTTATAACAATTATTCAAAGTTTATTTTCGTGTTGCTCAATTCTTATTGACCACTCTCATGTAGTAATTTAGAATTTCTTTATAAAATTAACCATAAGTTTTAAATAAGAAGTGTACTCGTCTTTCAGCCTTTCACAACCAAAATTTTTGATTGACTTAAGAGATTTAAATTTCATTAAAAATAAATAAATAATTACACAGCTGTTTATAATTATTTTTATTATATTTATTTATAGAAAAAGAAATTACTTTTTAATTTTAAATAAAAATTATATGCTGCATTTATTTGACTTTCTATATACATTTTAAATCCAGTATATATTTCCGATTTTCTCTTCAAATACTACAGTTGTAAAACAGATGTTTTTAATATTTGCTTAATTGGAATTTTTATTGAGCTGAGTGTCCTTTTTTATGCATTGTTCAGATTTTTTTTTTTAAAAAATTGATTTTATTGAAATAATTTTATAGGGTAGAATTATTTACACTAGCAATAATACATTTCTTATTACTTGTTTTATGGGAACTAGGATGAATGCTTCAGTTGGTTGAGAGTTTGATGATTTGCCAAGTTTTCTTATACTGGTTTTCTGGTGTTAATTGTTCATCTCTAAGCTTGATCTTCTTGATTTTGGCAAGAATTTGGTTTTGTGGGTTAATGATGGAATGACCGAAGATGTGATCACATCTAATTGTCCAGATAGCATAATTTAACATGATAGAAAGTCTTATTTTTGTGAAATTTCCTGCATTGATGATTTCTTGCAAATCAAATATTTTGTTTTTGTCAAAGAGCATCCACTTGTTGATGAGAATTCTGTACATTCCAAGAACTGGACATCCAAAGAGAAGATGTGGAAAAGTTTCATCTTCTCTGTTACACAGTTGGCAGATGGAGCTTATTTTGGAGTGTCCTCTCTTATGCACTAAGAAGGAGTTAGTAGGGAGAGCCGATAGATTGATTTTTAATATGAAGTCCAAAAACTTGGCTTCTAGCCCCCAGAAGTTGAATTGCTTTATTAATGAGTAATTAGATATGTTTAAAAATCCGGAGATACTCTTTTGAGTGCTGTTGTCTAGGTGATATATGTTTCAGTATTTAAGCTTTGTATGGTTGGTGCTGTTAAGCAGATCATTAGTTTTAAGCAGTGTCAGATTTCTTTTATTCTTGTTGTTCATTTTTTGTTTTACGTGATGATTATGAAAATAATAGTTTGCTTTGTAATTACATTAGTAGTACCTCTATTTATGGTTACAGCACATTTTAATCTTTGAAAAGGAAAGACTTACAATAGTATTATAATATTTAAATACAATTACATTGTCTATACAGAACTTAATATAATTAGAAGAATTTGAACTCAGACTTTCTAGCTTCCAACTTATACAACCGATACACATAACCACAAATGTGAAAAAGATAAATTATCTCCAGTATCCACATTTTGTGCTGGACTCATCAGTTGGTTCAGATCATCTCCCATATATATATAATTAAAGTTCAGTTTATATTAAGATAGCAAATCTTCAAACTTTAATAAACAGACTTCAATTTTCTTCATCCTCCAACTCTTCAGCCATCCATATCATTTAAAAATCTGATGATGGAATGCTCAAAGCTCTTATTGATGCCAATATTATTATCATACCCATGTTGACTTTAAGCCACTCTGACCTCTCACATATAGGACCATAATATGTTCATTTAAATACACAGAGGAAGGATAAGCAGAATACAGGCTGAAAATATAATATATATTGTCTATACTGAATGTAATTAGAAAAAATTTGAACTTAGACTTTCAGGCTCCCTACATCTATCCATTCCATCTTATATAACTGATACACATGACCACACATAAGATGGAATGGATAGTTGAAGGGAGTTTGAAAGCTCTGAGTTCAAATCCCTTCTAATTACATTGAGTTCAGTATAGACAATATACTTGCATTTAAATATTATATATTCAGCCTGTATTGTGCCCATCTCTGCTCTGTGTATTTAAATGGATATATTAGGGACCTATATGTGAGGTGTCAGTGTGACTTAAAGTCAACATGAATATGACAATAGTATTGGCATCAACAAGATCTTCAAACGTTCCATGATCAGATTTTCAATGATATGGATGGCTGAAGAGTTGGATGGTGAAGAAAATTGAAGCCTGTCCATTAATGTTTAAAGATTTTCTATCTTAATATTGTCTGAGCATTGATTATGTGTGTGTGTGTGTGTGAAGTGATGATCTGGACCAACTGTTGAGTGCTGGTTCAACCTTAAATATGTATATTGGATATCTTTTTTCATAAGTATGTAGTCATGTGTATTAATTGAGCAAGATGAAATGGATAGCTGTAGGGAGCTTGAAAGTCTGAGTTCAAACCTCTTCTAATAGTATAATACCAAAATTTGAAATTAACTCAGTATTACAATAACCAAGTTTTACATTTTAAATTTATAATAAATTGAAAGTATGCTAGCCTTTCTCACATGCGCAATTATAACTGAGAAAGCCAATCAGCTTTTAAACAGATATCTAATAAATAATCAAGCTTAGACACGAGACAGAGATTTTGATAGAAAAGGTTGATACCACCTTTTCTAAACTTAACTTTTATATATATATATAAGCCAGTCTTAAGCATCTTAGCCTGAAAGCTTTAAATATATAAACAAATACAATTATCATTCATTGTGTTATAAATATAATATATTCCGGCATGAAATCTCAGATTTACTATACCGCAATTTTCATAGCAGCAACGTTTGTAAACAATATTTATCTAAATTGCATGTTGAAAATTGATAATAAATTGAAAGTATGCTAGCCTTTCTCACATGTGCAATTATAATTGTAACTGAGAGAAGAGTGAGGAAGGCATGATTACATAAACCTAAAATTGCCATTATTGTAAAGTTACATAAGGTTAAGTGGGTATTTTTAATTCCGTTTTAATGCCCAGTTATCAATAATTAGATACCTATTTACTAACTAGTGAGCTAAGTTTCAGCTATATGCTTACTACTTAAAATAAATCCTAAGTTTGATTAGTGTTTGAAATGTTTTTTTTCAAAGTTATGGAGTCTATATGCATCACTTGTAGCATATACGTAAGCACTGCAACACTGCACACCCTCAAGGAAAAAACCAAAAAGAATAAAATTTGTTTGTGTTTATCAATAATAACAATACTTAAAGTATATAAATTTAATACAATTGTTAAAGATTACACCATATACTGTTCTATTGATTGGGTAATTAATAGTTTGAAGTTTGACTAATATTTTAGATTATGAAAACAGTGTACTGTGATATATCATGTTCAGTCAGTTGTAGTTAAACTCATTGATATTCCTTTGTACTTGTTGTTTCATGTAACTATGCTCATGTGAGCTATTTCTGGGAGATGTGAAGCTTTTATTATTGGCATGTGTTCATGGTAAGAACAAAATAATTTTGGTAAACCTTTTATTTTTCTGTTAAAACTTCACATAATTTATTTATTAGTGGTACAAGATAGAATTATAACAAGTGTCATTGTTTAACATATATATATTGTAACCTCCCCCCGCGCGTTCTCACCCCCAAAATATACTGTTTATTACGAATATTACGGGTTCTAGCTCAGTTAACAAATAAATAAATGAAATATTCAGCATTAATTAAAATGATTACTAGCTCTAATTTTAAAATACAAATTCGATTCAATTTTAAAATGAATTAACAAATATTTACTATTTTCATGAGACATGGAGTGACAATACGGGGAACGAGATAGACTACATTGAGCCATTATCCACACGATACTACCTCAATGGCATAAGAACACTATTCCCCCTTTTACTATATCAAATAACTAACTCATAGTATTCTTACGACTTTCTAAGCTCTATTCACTACGATTAAAATAATAATCATATCTTAATCTTCTTTATAACAAGAATCTAGCTCAATTAAATAAAATGAAGTAAAATAAAATAAAATCTCAGGTTCATAAATTGTATTCTAACTGATTTAAAATTACGGTAGTAAAATATGAAAAGGGAATTTTATGTCATAATCTACTACACAGCAACTAATAATAATAAAAATAATAATAACGATAATAATATAATATAATCTTCTTTCTTCCTAAATGAAATAAATAAATACTTACGTGGTAGTATTTTAATAATCTGACAACAGAATACGTGTGGCAACATTAGCATATAATTTAATGTAATATTGTGGCAACCGACTTATGACTAATAAATAATATAAAATTATGATCTTTTAATTTTAACATACCAATAAATTCTCAAAATTATTATAACACTTTTATGTTTACCTTTTGTGCAAAACCCATATGTCTGTTTCAATTATAAAGGTATCGTGATTTCATGCATCCATGTGAAGAAATAACAACTCGGACACAAAAACTTTAGAACAAATTTAAAACAAAGTTTATTAACAACATAAATAAATTAACAATATTTTTACACTATATACATTGGATATCCCTTACTCTCATATCTCAACTTAGTTTATTAATTTATAAAATGAAATCAAAATATTATTTACTTTTCCTAGTTAAATCTTATTTTTTAACACTTAAGAAAATACAGTATTATTACTTGATTTATTATTATGGTTAGCTTATTACAAAATGCATTTCTTATATGATTATCACTAACACTTTGCATCCCTAATATTATTAAAATTATATTTTTTACAAAATTTACATTCGTAGTAAAATTCTATAAAATAACAAATTTTAGTTTTATATTGGTTGTATGGAATCTTACAAAGTCAAAACATTGTTCTACATTCGGTATTAGGTTTTTTATTATTCATTATCCGATGTTTATTAATCCTAATATTCTCATTCAAGCCTTACTTCGGATGATATAATTACAACTATTAATATACCATGCACAAGTATATGTTTATTGTACATTATTGGATTATTTTCTTAATAAATATGCAATACTTATTTTCTAAAATATTATAAAAAAAAAATTCATTCACATTTTATTATCACTTTTAAAATACTTGGTTTAGATTTCTTTTCAAAATCTTATATTCATTTCTGAATTAACTTTACAATATTATATGATTCTTTCTCTCTTTATGATATTTTGGACTTTCAATTTTAAAGTTACACAATTCTATACATTCCAGCAAATAAACTATTCTTACATAAATGATAACATATCTTCAGTTCTATTTTATTCATTATTTCTTTGAAAATATCTTTCTGACCGATGCAGATTCATGAAATAAGGATAGCGAAGATAGATGCATAGGATCAAAATACAACTAGAATATTACTCATCATATACCTTGACAATCATGGCACAGTGAATTAAAAGACACTATAGAGGAGTGACCTTTACCTGTCTACCAACCTCTATCATAGGAACGATGCTAAAGCTATTTCTTCAGCTTTATTATAACATCAAAAGTTTAAAGATATGCAAAAACACTGTCCAAACTATATGTGTTCAGTCATAGGGCTTAGTTAACTATACTGAAATCACACAAAACTAAATATGATCCAAATCCTTTATTTTTCCTATTTCTTAAAAAAAAACATCATCTTGGTTTCCTCTCCACTAGTACTTCCAAGTCACTATCCGATCTTATTTCTCAAGATTTTTTCTATACTGTACATAGACAAATACATATCTGCATTACTAACAATAATAAAATTCATTTATTTTAAAACTATTCCACTGTTCTATAAGACAGCTTGCTTACTACTTTCCTCCGTATATTTAGTCATACAAACTATTTGAATATCTGAATACTTTATCACATGAAAGTTCAAAAGAATCACACAATGTTCTGTTAAATTATATTATTAATATACTTTAAATAAATTATTGCATGCATATTCCGAATTACTCCTATCTCATAATATGTTTAAAATGTTGTATAAAGTGTGTACATATAATTTAAACTTTCACACTTCATTCTTAGTCAATAGATGATCTAAAAAAAAATACATTATGCATTATAAACAACTATTAAAATTACCAAACGACCTTTATCTCCTCGATCGCGTTCCGTAGGCTTCACCATCCATTTGATCCTTGTAGATATAAGACTCACATCCATACACTTTATTTTTAAACACTATTTCTATAATTTTATCAAGTTATTATATTTAAATTTTAATATTAATAAATTTATGTTTATATGTTTTCCCTCATCTCACATAACATTTTATATTTTAAAATAAATTAGTAAAAAATATTCCAAACTATATTTACTGTACTTCTTCATCAAATTTCCTTGAAAAACGTTCATATTAAAGCTAAAAAAAATGTTTATTATTTCTTCTTCAGTCACTTAATGTTCTTCTCCCTGCTTGTTAAATTCTAAGGCAAAACAATTATTGCTCTGTTTAATAAATATTCATAGATGACAATCCTTGGTTTTTTATAATATTTAATACAATTATTAATTATGATATCAATTAATCCCGTAAAGAAAACGTCTACATATTCTCTTCTAATATTTTCTGTTAATATTTTCCCGCGCGACTTTTATGATGTATCTTCTATGTACTTTGATTTAAATATTCAGTAAATTTTTCTATCTCCATGGATCCATTTTCCTTAAGTAATTTAAATTTCCATTTTCCTAATCTCTATCTTTATTAAGCGTTTTTATAATGAACACTTTATAATATTTTAATTCTTCTTAGATAAAGTTTTTTCTTTCCTTTTTTTTAAAAAATAATGACTCTTTCCTATCATTATTCGGTAATTTTTTCCTTTCTTTTAAAGTTCTGGTAACTATATACTTTGTAATGTTTCCTTTAAAAAGGACAAACATTGTTTCTCTGTTATAACTTTTACATAATTTTTTCTTTATGATATACGTATCTTAATTTTTCCATAGAGAGAATAAAATAACTTCAGAGTAGCCTTATAAATTTGTGCGTCATAATTTTTCCTGACGGCAAATAACTTCTCTTTTAAGTTTTCCGTATAGCGTCCAAATTATATTCCTCTGAGTTACAATAATAAGTTTCTGGTTGAGCATAAATAAAGCTGTATCAAGGCACTTTACAAATATTTTTCCTTTATCATAACTTCTATATACTGTTTTCTGTAGTACTTCCATTTTTACTGCAAGGTTTTGGCTAAACTTGAATAAAATATCTGGTAAGAAAACTTTTAAAATTAGCCCTCCATGTAAAGGTAGTTCAAAATATTATCTTTAAAAAACTTTTAAAACAAATACAAAATTTTAAAATTATATTACTTTTCTAGCTTACGATATTATACAGCTAAAAAATATGTTACTCCCTCCTTCACTTACACATTACTTTCTCCCACTCCGTCTAATTCTTATATTTTGTCTGCTAAAATACCTCCGTTGATTGGTTAATGATTTTTTTAGTGCGAACAAATTTACACATTTTAGTTCTATAATAGATTAAACCTCTTTAAAATAAAGAATTTATGACGTCATGTCTTAAATATTATTTAGAATAGTATTTTTTAACTCAATTATAATTTTATCAAAATCATTTAAACTTTAAAACAATTATTAAAATATCATTTAATATTTCAACTTTTACTTTAACGATCGATAGCAATTATATTTAGTTTTATAATTCACACACTTTATTATTATATTCTAACAAGCGTGTGTGTGAAGGTATATAATATACAGTCACATGATTACTAACTTTATCAGATGATTTTTTAATTTACGTCTCGGTCTAAATTACCAAAACTGATATATTTTATAAAAAATTTGGAAAATAATTTAAACTTGTAGAACTAAATATAATTCTCACCATCCTAAAGTTTATTTTAAAATATACTCTATTAATTTTGACTATTAAATATAATTATAACACTACATATAGCATTTATTTAATTTATTAGTTTTAAAATATCATACTCGAATTATTAATATATTTTTAACTATTTATAGCTGTGTTATTTTATATGGTCAGCTCTTATAACCATAAGCAAGAATATAATTAAGCTTTATTTAACTGTTTCTTTAAAATAATTCATTACACTTTTATATACCAGGTATTTTCAGCCTTAAATTGTACTATAAAATCTAATCAATCATACAATTATCAATATATTACACAAACGTATTTTAAAATTTAAAATTTTTTAGTAATTGACCATTCTACCTTATTATGACCTATAGATAAGGGCACATAACTCCCCCCTTCGAATAAAAAATTTTAAATTAAACATCTAGTTTATTACCTACTTTATTCATTAATACTCCTCATTTTATTATCTGCTACAACCAAATTCCATCTTATACTACTCAATACAACAGAATACACTGTTTGCTATACAAATTTATATAATATCTGGACACTAACTCAGACTTTGAACTATTAATACTTATAAAAAATTTTCTACACTTCTGATGGGTATGGGATTAAACTTCTAGCTTAACTTTTTCTCACTTGTTTTTATATTGGGTTTCTTTAAAATAGTAGTAATACCACTAGTAGAGGGTTGATTATTTTGCAACTCTACCCTACTTCTAGATCTGTCAAATCTAACTGATTTCTTAGCATAAGGATATACCCTATTTCTATCACTAGAACTATATCTTCTTTTAAAGCCTATTTGATGCCTTTGATTATTATAGTCAACATTGATATTAGATAATGGATAGTTATTTCTTTCTCTATTTGTTTTAAATCTATTATCTAAAGATGTTTCAGTGTTTTCTAGTGCATCTAATACTTCTGACACCTCTTCTATAGAATAACGGTCCACTGCAATTAATAGTTGCTCCACATTTCTGGGCAAATTGTGTCGTATTATTCTTACTATCTGTCCTTCAGACAATGGACATGCCGTTAGTGTTTTTAATCGAATAGCCTGACTCCTAAAGAAACTAGTATAGCTACCTTTATTCGATTGATATTTTTCCTGAGTTATCTGGAACCTAATGCTATCTTTCTTGTCAGTGTTCCAGAAACTACCTGTTATTAAACATCTAAAGTCACCATAGGTATTTGGCCTTTCAAAAAGTGACTGCCACCAATCTTTGGCAGTACCTCCTAAGTGATTACTACAGATGGCCAACTTTTCCTTTTCAGTTAAAACACATATTGAAAATAGTTCATCTAAACTATTTAGAAACTCATATGGATTTTCGGCATGGTCACCTCTAAATGGTTTGACCCTCATAAAGCGTAATGCCATTGGAACATAACAACCATTCATTTTTACGCATTGTGTTCTTTTTTTTCTATAAAACTCCATTCCTGTGTATATTCATTATTGTAATAACATATTGTCTATTGTTTAGGCTTATTAATATTCATATTAATTTTATCACTATATAAAATTAATATCAAAAAAGAATTAGTAAAACTACCCTGTCAATCAAAGCAGGTGCAAGCGCAGTTCAAATTTTAGTATACAACAATCCAACAGCACATATTCCAAGGTCAGTTTGGATGTAAGAATGTGAGTGGCTTGAGAGCCTGGCCATATAATATAGTAGCAATCTTTGTTTTGGTGTTGGAATTTGTCTAAAGTTTTTATAGTACTGTAGAGATTGAAATGGACAGAGAGGGCCAAAAAACAATCATTTTTGCAATGAATTATTTATGTAAGACAAATAATAATTATGCATATTTGAAAATCGGGACATACAACAATCTTGATAAGACATTTCGATGACACTGGGACATCTAATCAAAAATAGAACAAATCCTGAAAAATCGTGATGTCTGGTCACCCTATGTTATCACATTATTATATTACAAGTTTTTATCCAGACTATGGAAAGACCATCATTTTTATAATAGTTTTTTTCAATTGGTTGCTCTAGCAAATTTTTTAAAAAAATTTAATGTATTTGTATTAAATAATTATTATCACAGGAAGTGTACTTAGTGAGACATTACATAGCCTATGGAAAGGCCGTCATTTTTGTAATAGCTTGTTTTAATTGGTTGCTTTAACTATTTTTTTTTTGCTTTACAGAATTACTTGCTTAGAATAAAATGCTTGTAATCAAATTAAGCCTCTTAAATATAAGGAGGAATGAATTACTTCATTTATATAAAATGCTTTGTAAAAAATATTAATGACGGAATTACTTCCTTTGCATAAAATATGCTTCGTAATAAAAATTATGATTATTAAATATAAAGGGTGAAATTACTTTCTTTGCATAAAATGCTCATGATATAAATTATAGTTTAGCTATTTATTTATAAAAAAACATTAATGTTTTTATTTTTATTTTTAAATTTGACAGTGTTATGGACAAACATGCATTCACATAACACATAAAAAGATATGGTGTATAAAGATCACTGCATCACAGAAAGTCATTATTAAATATGTGCTTTAGATATTATTTTACCATATATTGTCAAAGCATGCTTTATTCTTTATGGCCCAATTTTATAAGTATCTACTCTTAAATATATAGACAAAATATGTTTTTTTATTATAAAATATGTGATACATTTCATTCATCATCATCATCGTTTTCAACCATTATCAGTCTACTACTGGATGGTCTCTTCAAATTTAGTCCAGCTTCTCCAATCTTTAACTTTATATCAGAAAACTTTTTATTTAATCCATTCTATCTCATGTGTAATCTATTTCTAAGTCTTCAGAAATCTCTTGGGGTCTGATAAAATTTAAACTATCTAGCTATTATCATCTTTTTTAGAAATATGTCCAGACCAGTTCCATTTCAGTCTCTCAATTGTTTCAATGATGTCATTAATACCTGTTTGTTCGTTCATTCCTGTGTTATATTTTTGGTTATTTCTTTCTAATCTTAACATATATTTCTCCATATTTCATTAAGTGACTTGAAGTCTCTACTGCTTTTTTATTAAGTGTCCAAATAGCAGATCCATAAGTTGGAATGGGTAAAACACATCTGAAAACTTTCCTTTTCAGACATATAGGTTTTTTTTTTAATATTAAGTTATTTTTACTAAAAGTACACCACTCAAGTTTTATTATTAATTTCATCCATTATGTTTGTCTGATCAAGGTATTTGCAGTAGTTAACTTTTCTAATTTATTATTATCAATCTTCATTTTCATTCATAAAAATTGTCTTTTTAGCATTTACCTTTAAGCCTTATTCATTTGATAAGCCTTGCAATATTTCCTGAAACTCTGATGCAATATTTGTAAAAACAATCATGTCATCAATAAATCTAGATGATTTAAATAATCTCATTTGCATTTACTTCCTTAGCATTCCATTTTAATCCACAAAATACTTGTTGTAAAACTACTGTAAAAGGTTTTGGAGATATAGGATCATCCTGTTATATAACCTTCTTAATATTAATCTTATCAGTATACTATGTAATCTAATCATTGCTTTTGCATTTTGAAAAATATCCTTCAGAGTATGACCATATTTTGATTCTATATCTTGATGATCCAATGTTTTAATCTCTGTAGAAATGCTTATAGAATCAAATGCCTTTTTAAAACCTACAAATCCAAAGCATAATAACAATTCATATACACTATCCTAAAAACATTTCTAAATTTGACATGTATAATTGGACAATCTTGTGAACAATAATTTAAGCATAAGAAGTTGGGTTTATGTGTGTGAGTCTGGAGGGGCAGGTGAATTTTGTGTCACTGCACATCTGGAACCATAAAAACCCCACTCACCTATCCACACGTTTATACTTGAATGTTTAAAAATCATATGCACGGAATCAATTGTATGGTTGTGGATGTGCTTGACATGCACCGACACTCCCTAAATTTGTTTGTAACAATTCTTGTTGATTGCATTGTAATATCCAAACTTATGCCTCTTGAATTGTCTTGAGGCACAAATAAAGGCATTTGAAAGTAAATTCAACTTATTTTTTTTTGATTATCTAAAACTCAAAGTTCACTCTCGAGAAGTTGTAATTATTTTGATAAATATTTTATATATAACTAATAAAAGACTAAATGGTCTATAATTCCTAATATCTTTTTTATATTTTTTTCTTAAATATCAATATTACTGCTACATTTTTTCAATTATCTGGCATATTTATATCTATTATTTATAAATTTGGTTTTAGTTATGTCATTTTCTGATGCTCTACTCTTTTTTATAAGTCTCATTTTTTTGTCTAAGATGCTAGGTTAATTGGAATATATAATAACTGCATAATTCTTTATAGAATTCTACCACACATTTCATGATGACAATTCTATTTATATGTTGGACTATTTCCATCATCTAAGATGAGTTGAATGTCTTTAGAAAATTTAACTTTATTTAAATATTCCAAATACATTCACCTGTTAATAATAGCACAGACATCCAATACTCATTAGATGATGGAAATAGTCCAACATATAAATACAGCTAATACACAATCATCACAAACCTTCAGGAAAACATTTCATGAAGACATCTATCTTTTAGTAATAATTTTGTTTTCTTCTTATTGCAGAAACAACCTTTTGTCCAATACCAAGATTCTGCATTCCACTTTTGATACTTTTCTTATACAACTTTCATAGTCAGAATTTCTTATACCCTTTTAATTATTTTCCATATTATGTTACAAACCTCCTAAATATCCAATTTTTCTTAATGAATCATTAACAAAATTTTTATACTGTTTTAATCTTCAGATATTCCTTGTATCAGTATAAAATTTACTGTTAAATTTTTTTTTTTTTGTACTATCTATCTTTCTTGTAGTTCTAAATAGAATATGTTATCTTATTGATTTCAGTTTATTTGAGCCATCTTTAAAGTTTGTTAGTATTTTAAAAGTTTCCAAGTTTTAATTTAAACATTTATTGGAGTATTTTTTGAAGATTAAAAATATCAACTGTTAATATTGACTTATTTAATAGTTTCTATTTTTCTAATTTTGCATTAACAACTATCTTATATCTCATCAATTGATGATCATTTCCTGTGTTGAATGTATTAAGAATTCTGCTCTCTTCAAACACACATTTTCTTATAGTGACAATATAATCCAATTTTGTTATTGGCTTTATTTGGATGCATCTCTATATATTTGTATGTAGAATTCTTCTGAAAAAAATAATTTGTAATATACAATTTTTATTTTAATTGTGGGATCTACAAGTCTGTGACATTTCTCAATTCTAATACCACAACCAAGTTTACTCACAACTCATTTTTTCAATCATTTGATGAGGTTATCATTAAAGTGTTACCTGACACGATCAAAAGCATTTTGTATATCTATATGTGACATTCTATCTCCACTGGAATTTCACCAATTTTGGTGAACATTAAAGTTAATTAATGAAAAAGGAATAAAAACTACTTCTTAGTTTTTCCCAATAAATTTACCTTTTATATTTTTCCATTTGATTATTCCTTCATTTTTATCATTTTTTGTTTTTATTTGAAGCATTAATCTTATATTTCGCTATCTGTGTCTGAAATTTTCTTGTGTTATTTTCCATCACTTCTATTAAATAAAAGTTATTACTATTATTAATGCAATTAATAAATATTGTCAAGCATTGGTGGTCGAGAGGTCAGCACCGCTGCCTTACAAGCAGTTGTCCTGGGTTAGCGGGTTCGCTTCCCAGCCCATGCTATGACACATGAGAAAAAAAAACTATAAATAACTAGGAAGTTGCTATTTTTTGCTTGAAATTATTTATTTGGCATAAATTCTGAAATTATCTATAAATCAAGTATTTATAAAATTAGTTATGAAATTTTAGTGAACTTCATTTTTCTAAACTGTTTACTATCCTGAAAGTGTTATCTGTAATTTGACTATGAAAGAGAAAGGCAAAATGTAATGCCTTCCTACTATTATCTAATGTATCTGACATAAGTATTTTTTAAACAAGGCAAAACTCTCCATACAGCAGCGCCACCCTGTGCCAACCAGAGTAATCAATGAATGCCAGTAGGCTTGTGCATAAAATCCCTGTCTAGTGCCTACTCGTGCCTACTCATCCAATTATGTGCTAGTATAAGATAAAGTAATCATGTGATAAGTATTTTTTGTTTGTAGTTATTACTTTCTAAAACACCATTGGAAAATAATGAAATATTTTTGCAGTAGCTAAGTTATTATTTTTCTTTTTTATTGGTATCGTTATTATTCTATTAGATGTCAATGGTTTATGATATATTTGAAAAAAAAAAGTGTTTTGAAACTCAAATATTATTTAATGTATTCTGTCATTTGTATTTTTTTTTATTATTATTGTAATTTTTTAAGTATGATTTAAAATTCCAGTGAGAAAGAAAGAAACCATTATTCATAATTTTTTGAATATATATCCAATCATAAATTTTTGATTATAATTATTTTATTAAAATATCATTGACTTAAAATTAAGTAGGCTGACTAATTTGATTTTCGAATTATAAAATATTAGTGCATCACATTTAAATTTTATAATTAAAACAATATTTTCAAATCTTATTATCCTTATTATTAGTGACAATTACTTGTTAAATTTAGAGATGTGTGAAGATTGAATTTTTACAGGCATGTATCTTGTGGATGAAGTATGAATCACTGAAATTTATTTGCAATATGTTGATATAACTATGCCCCTGAAAATGTATAATTAAAAAAAAAACATGGCTGCAACTTTGGGTTTCAGGATAAGTACCAAGCTGATATTTACCATATTATGAGTTTGGTTTTTGTTTATTTAATAGAAACTAGGGATGTGATATACTACTTTTGTGGAAGGAGTTATTTTAGCATGAATGTTCACATATTTAGAATACAGATGCTTGCTTTGTTGTTTATAGAGATGTATATTTTTCCTAGTATATGATTGATGGGTAGTTACGGATAATTCAACCGATGACGTATTACCCTGAAGGCATATCAGTCTAATCTTGCGATTTTTAAGATAACGTCTCCAAGTGATCTGCAGACACATGTAATCGCTAAAATGTGTCCGCAGATCACGTGAACACGGTACATTAAAAATCGCAAGATTAGACTGATATGCCTTCAGGGTAATACGTCATCGGTTGAATTATCCAGGTCACATGCTAAAAAATATTCAAAAATGAAAAATATCTGACGCAGGTCAGGCAAATACTAAAAAAAAATACAAAAAAAAATTTAAAAAAATGTACATGCATGCGTCAAAATATTATTCTCAATTTTAAAATACAGCAGTGCGTAGCACTGGAATTGGCGGGGGGTCCTCTGGATGTTTTTGTCGAGCCGCAGGCTCAGCGTAATGTATATCAGACATTGTATTACTCTCATAGCTGTAATTTTTATAATTGCCGATGATGAAAAAAAATTTTATTCTCAATTTTAAAATATAGCAGCGCGTAGTGCTGGAATTGGTGGGGGGGCTCCGGATGTTTTTGTTGAGCCGCAGGCTCAGCGTACACGTATATCAGACATTGTATTACTCTCATAGCTGTTTGATATAATTCAGAAATTAAAAATAAAATTAAAACGTAATTCAATGTAAGTTTGAGAATTGTAGAAATATTAACAAATATTTTTTGTAAATAAGTTTGAGAATTGTAGAAATATTAACAAAAACTTTTTGTAAATTTTAAATAAACACCTAAATAAAAAAGACGCGATCTAATGCAAATCTGGTATTAATGGCGTCCAGAAAACGCCGCACTTTTACATGCATTTGGTAATTTTAAAAACGTACTGCATATTGCAAAATTGATTTAAAAAATTATTTCAAATTATTTACACATTAAAAACGTAATGTAGAAATATTAACAAAAAGTTTTTGTAAATTTAAAATAAACAAATAAAACACTTTACCCAAATTAATGCGAATCTGGCATTAATGGCGTCCTTGTTATCACATGCATTTGGTAATGTATATTCCAAATTTGTTTTAAAAAATTATTGAAAATTATTTACACATTAAACGTAATTCAATGTAAGTTTCAGAATTGTAGAAATATTAACTAAAAATTTTTGTAAATTTAAAATAAACAGATAAATAAAAAACACTTTACCGGAGAATAAATTATTTACACATTAAACGTAATTCAATGTAAGTTTCAGAATTGTAGAAATATTAACAAAAATTTTTTGTAAATTTAAAATAAACAGATAAATAAAACACTTTACCCGAATTTACAGCTCAAAAAAGTAACTGTGATGCCGTGAATAGCAAAATCACAATAGACAGAAAAATCAAAAAATTTCCCAAACCTCTCTCCGAATTTTAAATCTCGCAGGTGAAAAAAAAAATTGACTCTCTGATGGATTAATCACACCAGTCACTTTGTTGCCATGACAACGTTGTCATGCAAAAAACGTCGATGTCTACCGGAAGGGAAATCGGTAAGTCAAATACGTCATTGGTTGAATTATCCGTAAGTACCGATTGATGTATAGTCCTATCTAATATATGATTCTGACTATTTACTATTCATATATGGTAGATCAGAATGAACTTTTTATATTTATGATTTATTGTTTATTATATTTTAGATTATGATGGTAAGGTAACTGTTTGATATCAAACATATTATCTAACAAAAATGTTTGCTCATATTATTAGCTGATTATAGGATCTTGGATACTTGAAATACAAATGTATATAAATATCACACATCTTTGGCCTATTATTAGCTATCATCATTTTTATTATTCCATATCCATGTATGTACATGCACTTTTTTCTTTTACATTAGAATATAGTTGAAAGTTATAAAATACATCTTGAATTTGAAAAAGTAAATAACTTGATGTTTTTTACTCTTGCCAAGTGTTATCATTGTTTTTTAATGATTTGGTCAAAAATGGACTTAAACTCAGTTCTGCTTTGTCAGCATTGAAGGAGACCATTTTAAAAGTTTACAAATATCATTGTATGATTTTGTCTTTTATAAACCTTTTTTTTTCAAATTCAATTTATAAGCTTTATTTGTTTCCTTTTGGAAATTATTGATTCTGAATTATATGTATATATATATATTTTATAAACAATTGATATTAAAACGTATTATCAAGTACATGTTAATTTTTATTTATATCTTTGTATTATGGATTTCTACTCCTATGTTGTAATATTAATTTACATGTGTGGTAGCATGAAGATTAAATGAGTCTCAAACTTGGTTCTGTATTCTTATTATAATCCTTTAATGATATTTGCATGCGATTATATTGTTAGGTAGTTAGGATTAATATAGTTGTCAGATTATGTGGTAAGTTTGCACTTTTGGATAATTTAGTTTTAAAGCACTTTTGAAATAATTCCCACTTTACTTGATAGTTTTTTTTAAATACATTAATATTTAGCTTATTAATTTTCAGAGATTTATTAATTATCTTTGTGAATCATGTGTAATGCTAAATTAACAATTTCTATACAGAGAAACTAATGAGATAATAAAATTCTCTTTGGATTTCAGCCCAAAGTATGACAACTTATTTTTTCTTATATATTTGACAAATTTATGATTTTCTCTCACTTTCTATAATTATGGATATGTGTACTAAATTATCATCACAATATATATATATATATTGAACCTGATTGAAATCCGATTCGATGGTGTTGTTATTAAACAAAAAAAAAAAAGAAATTTATTAAGCTTTTAATTTTAATTAAACGTTTAGGGTTTAAATTTTCATTATTATTTAAAAAGAATGTGTGTATCAAAACACAAGCGTTTATATGTAAAACGGATTTTTTAAAAAAATGTTTTTCGATTTATTTTAAAATAGTTTTCATATACCGCCTGTTTTTAAATCCATTTGATTTAAAAACAGCCAGCTAGCTAATTACATTCCTGTTGCTTTTATTTTGATTATTGCAAACAATTTTTATAGCGGAGATTTGATTTTTATGTTGTTGTTTTCATTTCAATAAACCCTGGGTAGAATTCTTAGATAGATTGAGCGGGAGATTAATATTTGCCCTGCCTAAGGTGAAGAAATTGAACAACAAGGAAAGTGTTTCGCGGGAAATGGAGCAACGTATTAATAGCCCCGAAAATTTGGAGTGTCAGTTAATTCATTATTCGTAAATAGACAAACTGTTTCTAAAGTAAAAGTTTATATCAGCGCGGACATTTAAATTCTTAAAGGACAAGAGCTGTTATTAAATACTTCTGCTTGCCACAAGATGAAAAATTCTATACGTGTTGTCACCACCCGAATGGCCTGCTAATTCAACAAAAGACGGATCCCTGACTTCCAAGTTTGCTCCAGTAATGCCTTAAACACCTAAAAGAAACTGGAACCTCGTTACATCTACCTTGCTGTGGTTTAAAGACCTGAAAATGAACTTAAGTAAAAGTGCGCACTCTATGTGAACATTGCTTTTACCGAAAAGTAACTATTTTCATTTTATTCTTCCCAGGGTAAATTAATTCTCATTAAATATCCACTCAATCTAATCATAAATATGTATTCCTAAACAATATAGCCTCATATTTAATATTTGCTGTGTTTTCTAAGATTTTGTAAAGTGTCTTGCAATTTTAGTTTTAAGATTCCAAGTTGCTTTCAATTTTTGTTTATTGGAGAGTGACGAGTGAGTTTCCTATTTTTATGTAAGACTTTTATAAATGCTTTAGCGGTCCTGCATTTTAAATGCTTACCTGTAATTATTTAGTATTCAATAATTAATTTGTAAACACTGTGTTTGCGCTTTCGCAAACTTCCGAAAATCTTTTGGCTGGCGACTTTATCATCTAATTTGCCACAGGTGGAGATTTCGTTTCTAATATCTCTAAAAGCGGAAATTTGAATTGTGTTTTTCTTTGTAAGTTTATAAGTTGTCAGCAGGAAGATAAAATTTATCCTTTCTTAAATTACAGGTGAGCAATACTTTCATTCTGCTAGAGTATTTAAACTTTTGATATTTCGTACTCATGTGCACTCTCCGATAGATTTCTTTTTGTATTTATTATGTGTGCTTTAAATTTGTCAGAGCGTGTACTCAGAATTTGTTTGTAAGTTTATTTTCTTTAAATGCTGGGCAGACATAACTGTTTTTCTAATCATTTACTTGTCTCTTATTGAGACCATTAATTATTAATTTTAAAGTAATTTTCACCAATCGTTTGTCTGGGATTCACCAGGTTTAATTGTTTCTTTGTTTCAATGATATTTTTCGATTGTTCTTGAGGTGGATCAATCACCGTTATTTTAAATGTAGTAATTGGTGCAGTTCATACCGATATAAGGACATTCGAGATCTGACCATGCTTAGATCTCGGAAAGCTCATCGGCACTGGGTTCTTTGATCTATTTTGGGGGCATATGGTTTAAATATTATGAAGTGGAAACCAGTGTTTAAGTGAATTCTCTGCCGAACAAAATTTGCTTCCTCCCTTTTAAATTTGTTTATTAGAAGATCAGTTAGTCTGTCATAGCTTTGCCTTTAGTCTGTCTGGTACATGCCTGAGTTAACCCCCATCTATTGTGTCATAAACTTATATTTAATAATTTATTTTCTCATAATAAAATTTATGAAATATGTTTAAACTTAATTTGGCTGACATTTGTCTTTGTGCTTTTGTCTCAATTGTCTAAAGAATTTAAGATCTCTTGTTTCTCCCTGAGTCTAGTCGGCGCAAACCATCATCATCATCTATTCTGATCACAGTAAACAAATTTTTCAGACACATAGTGGTCTGGTGGCGCCCTCTGTTTCAGAATAGATTGAGTATCCGGTATAATATATATATATATAAACATTAAAAGCATAAAGCTAAATTTGGCAAATAATCAAAATTACCCCAAATTCACAACTCAATCAGACTAGCCAAGAAAATAAACTCTAAAACACTACCAATGGTTTCCCTGCTACAGGCAGACTTCTCAGGTGTAAAGAACTACAAAATAACAATATATTTAAGCTAAACATTACCTATAATTCTGCTTACTTCCCATACACCCTTCATTAACTTATTTAAAAGTTCGTTTAATATTAAAGATTTGAGGAGTAAATGGAATTGTGGGTAATGTTTAGTTTAAATACGTTGTTATTTTGTAGTTCTTTACACTTGAGAAGTCTGCTAGTAGCAGGGAAACCATTGGTAGTGTTTTAGAGTTTATTTTCTTAGCTAGTTTGGTTGAGTTGTGAATTTGGGTTAATTTTGATTATATATATATATAATATTTTTATGAAACAATAAAATATGAATATATAATTATAATAATTTACAAATTTGAAATAAGGTCAATAGCCACTTTTATCTAAGTATCACATTCATATATATGTTATATAATTGGCTATCAATATTCAAAAGGGATGAAACTTTAAATTAGTAAAAATTTTGTAACTTATTATTCAAGCCAACTTACAGTTTTAAATAATAATAATAATGTAAATTATAATAATTTTAGTACATCTGTAAATGAAATCACACAAAAAAAATCAAGTCATCTGTCACATGACCTAATTTAATAAGCTTGTATTACAAATGTTATATATAGAACTCGCAAATAAGCTCTTAACAAGCTTTGCAGAATATCCCCAACCCCAGACCGGTTTCTGATACTGGCATCCTCAGTGAGGTGCTAGGATATTCAAGCATTAGATTAAAAATACCAGGATAAGCCCAGCACTTTATCTAATGTATAACTAACTATTAAGTAGAAAATCTGAAAGTTTTAGACATTCATATGTCTTCCAATCTAGCTATCTAACTTAAATAACCCATATAGGACTGAACTAAGTTCAGATACATCATATATCAATAGCTTTAGCAATATAAAATCACCAAAGCCTTAATAGCAAAAAATAAAATGTCAAAAAATCAAGACAGATTTCACATGGCCTAATTTAATAAGCTTGTATGTCTGGTGTTGGAGATATTCTGCAAAGCTTGTTAAGAGCTTATTTGTGAGCTCTACATATAACATCAGTAAAGGAATTGGAACTAATAAATATATAGCACTGATAAGTTGTAATATTTGTCCAGCAACAAAATCTGAATACATTACCATAACAATTTATATGTCAAACTCAGAGAGTCATTTTATATTATGGATAAATGTTTTTACTATTAAACACTTTTATTTAAGTTAGAAATTCTTTTTGTTTGTTTAGGTAAAATGTTGAAATCAAAAATTAATATACTTCTATCAAATGGATTCCCTTCAAATTTTGTACATATCTTAAAAATCAATGACAAAGCAATATGGCAATGAAATATTTCAAGATGGCATCTTGTTTGTTTACTATGAAAGTATTGGTGGATTGAATTTTAAATATATTGATATCCATTCAGTAAGTTTTCAGTGATGTGTATGAAAAGGTATTATATATTTAAGAAAGTTTATACTAAAAGATGTTTTAGTGATCATTTAAAATAGAAATAGAAACAAATCTTGTTTTCTTTTGATTGTAAAAGTTTTCTATTTTAAAAAAACATATGAACATTTTTTTTCTGATTGTAAAAGTTGATTTTTAAAAAATACTTTCTTTAGAAACAAAATAATATTTTAAAAGATCTTTATTACCAGTGATTTTCCAATCAAATATTAATCAAAGTATGATGAAGTTTTAATATCCATGTTAAATTTTGAATTGGAATAATTGCAAAAAATATTAAACACTAAAAAATTAAAAGTAATATATAAATATTTTAAAATAAACACTTGTATTAATTGTACAAATGCTAAAAACTTAAAAATTATTTATATATATCAATGTTTCTTCTTTCTTTTTATCCAAGCTACTAAATTGTCCATTCACTTTACTACTATTACACAATGCTTTATTTACCACCCTTTTTACAGTTTACAGTTTTGATTGCCCCAGCAATCTTCTTCAGAACTTTATATCTCCTAGCCTCAACTCTAAATTCAAATTATTATTTTTTATTAAAAAGCCAAAAAATATTTATTTCAACAACAATTGGTTTTTTTTATGTTTAACCTGAATAAAAGCATGGGGTGTCCAGAAATTAATTAATTAAGTCATTACTTTTTATAACAATGGATTGAATCCAAGCTTTTATTTCAAGTTAGGTATAAAAATTGCAGTTGAAAAAACGATTATTTTTTTGGTTTTTTAGTCCACAGTAAATAAGTGTTTATTATAAAATATTTTTTGTATATTGTAACAGTATCAGTTTTATTGCATCTTAAATTAGTTGCACTAGTAAGCTGCATGATTACCATACATGTATGAGTACACATTTAATATATATGTAACTTAAATTACATTGGTTTAACAAATTAAAAGAAAATGGGTATATAAAGTTAACAATACTAACATATTTTTATAATAAAAGTACTTGTAAAATGAACACAGGCAAAACTCTCCATACAGTAGTGCCACTTAGTGCCAACCAGAGCAATCAATGGATACTCTGGTTGGCACTGAGTGGCACTACTGTATGGAGAGTTTTGCCTGTATTAATGACAGTTATGTGCTAGCATAAAAAATGATGATCATGTGATACTTGTAAAATTGTAATTAATAAAGTGATGATATATAATGTAAGGAAAGAAAGAGAAATTAGTTAAATTTTATTGTACACAAATGAATTTGAATTGTAAAAATGTACTGTATTTTGTGACAATTTAAAGTTGCTTCCTGAAATAGGTTTGAAGAAATAATTTTACTTTTTTAAAGTAAATTGAATGGCAAATCTGAATTTATTATTAAAATTATAAAGCAGTAAAATTGAAAAAGTGATAGAAGGTATTTCAAAGTTCAGTTATAATTTTCTCTTTCTTTCTTGACAATAAAAAAAAACTATTTTAGACAATTATAAAATAGTTAAATAAATGTAAAAGTATTTATAAAAAAACATGTTGTGATAGAAAATATAATAAATCAGATCATGGAGCTTGAATAAATATGTCATTTAAAAACATTCTGATGTAAATTAATAGGGATTTAATTATAGGCTAAGTGTTAAAAACATGTTTTAAAGACAAAAGATATAAATAGGTCTGAAAAATGACAGTGGTCTAGTCTTGACTCTAGAAGAAAGCAGAGCAGGTTGATTCCATGAAGAGAGAAGAAAACACTGCTGGAGCAGTTGTTAAAAAACTGCTGATTTAAACAATTTTCCTCAGAATAATTTACCTTTCTCATTATTTAAACAAGTGTTTTTCAGTAATTCATACATCACAACAGGTTAGAGTATAGAAGACATACCAGTCAAAAAATCTGGAACTATGCAGTTGTATCCAGATATTAATTTTGAAGTTTTATAGAATGCAATTTATGCTGTGCAAAAGAGAACTTTTTTGGAAGATTCACCATATACCTATGGTAATGAGATTCATCTACACTGTCCACCATTACTTATATCCAAATAGAATAATCATAATCATGACCGAATTGATGAAGGTAATCACTGAAGATACATGCATATAGTATGTGTACATTCTCTACAAAAATCATGATTAGAAACATTTTATTACCCGATTAGGCATTAAATATAATGTTTATAGTATTCAATTCAATATTTTGTATTTTTATTTATTTACATAATTTACAATGTAAATAAATTCTTAAATTATTTTTTGTTAACCAATTTTGTTGTTTGAACTCATTCCAAATGACAGTCTTTAATTGTCTTTAATCCTGAGAAAACATGCAATCCACTTTGGGCCATGCAGGGATAAGAGAATTACATTAAAATGATGATGATGAATAATAGTAAAATATCTAGCAAGCGATCTTTCAATTTAAGAGATATTCTGTGCCTAAATATTAATCTTAATTGAATCTAAACAAAGAAATTAAAATAATTTTGGAATCATGTTACTTAACTTTCAGTGCTAAGGTTATTTTGAATATAATACTCATATATTGAATATATTTTATTTTGTTAACTATTATTCCAATTAACATATTGACCCCCATTTCAAATAATTGCAATATATTATTATATAAGGAAGATAATACTATTTATCAACCACGTGCAAGAATATTGTAGTTAAATATAAACTTCCTTTAACACTTTAAGCAAATATTCTTTATTTATTTATAACAGTTTCAACTGTCCTAGCAGTCTTCTTCAGATCTACAGCATAAATTATACAAATCTGAAGAAGATTGTCAGGACAGTCGAAATTTGTTTTAAATAAATAAAGATTACTTGCTTAAAGTGTTAAAGGAGTGTTAATGAAGTTTATATTGAATTATAAAAAAAAAAGCAAAATATAGAGAAAGAAAGAATTAAGTAGATAAGAGTTAATATTGTAGTTAAATAAAAATAAACCCCTTTTGTCTAACCAATAGATTTATGTTTCTACAAGAACATGGTTAATAATTGCTGTTTATTAAAATTACTTTCTGAGTGATTTGTGAATTGTTGTTATGGTAACACATTTGAACTTGATTGCTTCTTGAAAAAAATTGCATATTGTCAGCACTATATATTTAATTGCAGCAATTTATTTATAGGCTTATAAAAATTATTAGAATATTATATAGTAGTAGAAACAATGCATAGCTCTGTAAAATATTTGAAATTCTCATAGCTATTTACTTTCAGCCACACTCCCCCTTTAAATAAAGAAAAGCTTGAATTCTGGGACTGCAAAAATTTAAGCTTTTCTTTATTTTAAAGGGGGAGTGTGGCTGAAGGAATATAGCTATGAGGGTTTTAAATATTTTGTATAGATTTCAGCTAACGTTATGCATTTGTATTTATACATTTGACCATTTCCATCATCTAATATTAAGTATTATATAAAGAGCTCACAAATAAGCTCTTAACAAGCTTTTGAGAATATCCCTAACTCCAAACTGGTTTCTGCTATCAGCATTGAATGTTTTTTAGAAAAATTTAAGACTGTTTAAATTCTCAAATTATATTCATCTGTCAGTAATAGCACACAAATTAGTATATGCACCTGTGTGCTATTCTAACAGTTGAACGTAAGTTGAAAATGTAAGTAAAGTTAAATTTTTCTAACATACATTCAGTACTTGATATTAGATGATGGAATCCAGTATACATTACATGTAAAATATGATCACAAACCTTCAGGAAGCATTATACATTGTTTCTACTTTTTATATTCCAGTTTGGGGAGTAAAAATGACATTTATATAGTCTTTCTAAGTATATTTAAAATTGGATATGTTTGTTTGTCCGTAACATAAGATCTTTGCTTAATTAGTTTTACACTCTTTATTTTAAATTAGCTTGAATTTTAATATATGACATCATTGCAGTATACATTGAAGAAGGGTTTTTTTAGGAATTATTTTTAAATGGTTGAAAAATTCAAGCTTTTTAAAATTTAAATGGAGTGTGGCTGAAAAAATATAGCTATGAAATGTTGCAAATATTTTATATAGTTGTGTTTATATATATATAATTAGAGGGTATTTGAACTCAGACTTTCAAGATCTCTTCATTTATTCACCATCTAATATAACTAATACACATGACCACACACACATATATATATGGAGATCATTTATCTCTTTACATATATATGGTCGTGCGTATCGGTTATATGAGATAGAGTGAATGATTGAAGGGAGGTTGAAAATCTGCCTTCAAATACCCTTTAATTATATCTAGATTAAGTATTTATACTGTATTGGTATTTAAATATTATAATATATATATATGATTGTATAGTAATGAAGATTTTCACAGTTTAAAAATGATATTAATAAACAAGTTTTGAAATACATTTTTTAAAGTTTTCATGTGATAGAGACAATTTCTCATGGTCAGAATTAAATTCCTAGATTTATTAATATTGTAATCATAGCAAAATTAGCAAAGTATAATTAACTAGTTTGAAAAAGCTTGTAAAAATTTCCAAAGGATTAAACAATTTATGCAAATATGAAAAGTCTCACCATATTTCTGTATTATGGAGATCTTTTATTTAGCTTCACTCTTCACCTACTACCATTTATTTTAAATAAAGTAAACAATGGTTGATTTTTTTTTCCAACTTTCTTCATCTACAATTGCTTGCAATTCTGATTAAAAAACATTGAATGAAAAGATTATAAGGCATGTTCATATTCTTACTATTATTGTAGAAAATGCTGCGATTGTTTCCAAGCACATATTAGCTCTAAGTAAATAAAAGATACTTTACCAAAATGTTGGTTCCTACTTCCATATAAAGTTTGTCACTGACTCTTTTTTTTTCAAAACTTGCAATAACATGATTCATTCTAGTATGACTTTGAGAAATTCATTTCATTGTCAAAGATTTCTACATACATTCACCAAAATCTTAATTATATATATATATTATAATATTATAGAGAACGGACAACTCTGGCCACACCAATATTACTAGCTTCTCAAATTTAGAATATATTTAATTGATGGGGAAATAATACTTAATATTCCTATGTGTTTTTAATAATAATAATAATAATAATAATAATAATAATAATAATAATAATAATAATAATAATAATGATGATGATGATGATGATAATGATGATGATGATGATAATGATGATGGTGATGATGATGATAATGATGATGGTGATGATACTAATAATAATAATAATAATAATAATAATAGGTATTTGATTTAATTAAATATTTTTTATCATTTGATAATATGATAATTTTCAATCTTTTTTAAAAACATAATGTGAATATTTGAAATGTGATAATTTAAAAGATTATAAAAGGGAAGAAATAATATAAAATCAATGAAACAATTTTTTGTTCTCTCTCTTCAGTAATTATAATTACCAGTTTATTTTAACTTTTTGAAAAAGTATTGAGAGCAAAAGATTTTTTTCTCATCAGTAAATTATTTAACTTTTGATTTTATTTAAAGAGTGATAATATAGATAAAGTTTTATGTTTAATGATATTTTTAAAATAAGAGAAAAAAATATTTTAGCATTTTGTTAAATTTTAGTTTTTATTGTTTAGTTTTTTTCTTTTCTCTTTATCTTTCTCTTCTCCAAAACAATAATCAGGATAATTAAAAGATTGTTTTATTTTTGCTAGAAGAAAAAACAAGTACAGAGAAATCTTTTACTTGTTTTGTAATTAAAAAAAGAAATAATTGAACAATTCTTTTTTGTAAAAATTAAATCTAATTGATCAGTGTTTGATTTGGGTATGTAGTAGACAGGATTGTAATTGGTTAAAGACAAGATTGTTACAAAAAAGTACTGTACAAAAGAGGGTAAATCAGATAACCTCATTGTCTTGTAAGAAGTCCATCTTAATCAACCGGTTAAAGAGGACAGTAGAAGTCTTGATCCAGCTGCTGAAGATGACAGTATAAGTCCTTTTTCACTCAATTGTGGTAGAAAGTGGACATTTAGCTGTAAAGATGTTTTCTAAAATGTTGAAGAAAACAATGTGCTAAGTTTAATTAAAGCTAAACATCATCTACTTCTATCTGTTTCACTAAAAAGATGTTAAGGAGAAAAATACTTTTGAAGTAACCTGCAACAAGTTGTGTCCCCACCCAAGAGCACGAGTGTCTATCTTAGGCATATAGAAGTCCTGGAAAAGTATTGAGAAAATGGATAAATTCATTAAATGTATTAATTTAACATGTTAGTAATAATACTGCAAGTATGAAGGAATTTAGTTGTGAAACCTAAAGAGTGAATAAATGAACTGTGTACATTAGCCTGGAGTGGAAAACTCTTTAGGAAGAAAACCACCATGGAAACTGAAAATTTCAACTGCCAACGAAGGACTCAGAAAGATATCAAACCCATAGTAAATGTAGTTTTAATGTGCATGTTATATTTAAATTTATAAGTGGGGTTTTAAGTTAAGTAACAGTTGATAATAATTAATAACTATTCATATCTGCAAAGGGTTAAGCTAAGTTAACTTAATGAAAAAAAGTTGATTAATTTAATGAATCAAAGTCAACTGGTTAATCTTTTTACATAAAAGTA
This sequence comes from Epiperipatus broadwayi, assembly GCA_028023455.1. Classification (NCBI taxonomy): domain Eukaryota; kingdom Metazoa; phylum Onychophora; class Udeonychophora; order Euonychophora; family Peripatidae; genus Epiperipatus; species Epiperipatus broadwayi. The sequence goes on along the minus strand of JAQFVV010006208.1, from coordinate 11,911,727 downwards.
TATTTTTGATGGAAATGTATAAGTTTGAGATAACATTTCCTGTCATTTTAATTTTTTTAAAATTACTAATCAGTTAGTTTGTTACATAATTGTTTAAAAATATTTTATTTATTGTTAATGTCTCTTCCTCCAGCTATCTGTTTTATGAATTGTCAGTGTGCTTAATGTTGTAGGGATTTTAAAATTATCCCAGTAAACTTATTTAAATAAAGGAGATTAAGGTGTTGTATTTCTATTTTTCTGCTTTATAGTTACAGTCCTCAGTCTTATGATTTTGAGATAGCTCTAGAGAGCAACAATGGTAAGTAGGGATATATATTGGTGTTTGGACAGATAATTCTCTGGATGGCATAAAAGTATCATTTTTAAAGTCCTTTCACTGCATTGTTTTTATTAAAAATTATGTTAATAATTCGCCTGTACATAAATGGTACCATATGGCCAGAGAATTAGTGATGATCCTCATGTATCAGTATCCAGCACCATTTTTTATATGTGGTATATTCTGCCCTAGTGGCTAGATAAGTATTCTGTTTTATAATATACCTATTTTAAATCCAGTCACAAGGACAAGGTCTGACTCTTAATGATTTGATTGTTCATGTGTAATGCTGGTGATGCAGCTTAAAATTATAGTTACTATAACTACTTATATAAGTAATATTTACTGAGGCTATAACCTCAATAATATGTGTATAAAATGTGATAGTGGGGACCTCTACAGGTGTTTAACCACAAACATAAGCTTGTGGTTAAACACCTGTAGAGGTCCCCACTATCGCATTTTATACGCATATTATCGAGGTTATAGCCTCAGTAAATATTACTTAAGTAATCAATGTGCATTTAATAAATTTATAATTATAACTACTTATATGATTTTATTCTTTGATAACATCATGCTTATTCATTTTAGATTTATCCTGTTATTTGTTCATACTAATCATTGATGATTGTGATCATTCTGTGAGAATGAATTCCCATCTCGCTATATTCATCTCTGGTTCCATACCATTACAATATAAAACAACATATGATGATATGTTTTGCTGCCTTTTTTTTATATTAACTATATTTGACAGAAAATCTCATTCATGAGTTGTATTTGATGGTGTTAGTATGATGATATGTTTTGCTGCCTTTTTCTTATATTAACTATATTTGACAGAAAATCTCATTCATGAGTTGTATTTGATGGTGTTAGTTAGTTTCTTAGTAGATTTTGAAAATTGTAAAGATATTTATTTGGAATACATACAGAATAGTTTAATAAGAGTCTTGTGGTAGAATGCTATCAATTTTTACATGCTTCCTTAATTTTTAATTTAAAGGTAGATTATTAAAATATTTAAGATTCTTCAATACTTTCAGATTTAAATAACATAAAACATTGCTAGTATAAGTATAAACCTTGAGATATTTAAATATATGGTCATTATTTTACTTTCTAAAGATATTTGTGATGTTATTGTAATTTTTATGAAGAATATATTTTTCATGAATGGAAACTAATTTTACAATTATAAATTCTAGAGAGGATTCTGAGGTTAGGACTACTAGTTGTATACTCAAATTTCTTGATTTTTTTTCCTTTTAAAAAATGATTTGGTGAATCTCTCTTAAAACTAATATGTATGCGTATACACTTTAAGATGTGGTGAGCAGTACATTTGCATAAGAATAAATAAATTTAACAAAGGCAAAACTGTCCATACAGTAGTGCCACCCAGAGTAATCAATGGATGCCAGAGGCTTGTGCATAAAATCCCCATCTAGTGCCTACTTATCCAATATCCCCAGACTAGTTTCTGGCTTGTGGCATTCGTCAGTGAGGAGCTTTGGATCTGAGAGCACTACACCTAGATTACTCTGATTGGCACTGGGTGGCACTACTGTATGGAGAGTTTTGCCTTTGTTAATGCAGATATGCTAGCATAAAAAATGGTGATCATGTAATAAATAAATTTAAAAGTATATGATGTAATAATATGAAACATTATGGAAAACCTTTATAATTGAGATATTAAAATAAACTATGAAAGTGGATGTCAAGAAATAGCAAGTTTCCACAAGTAAATCATTTGATTGTAGTATTTCATTGCTTGGTTACTTTATATGCATTTAGATAGAGAACTCAGCATACATATACACATACTGAGTAATTTTTGGTTGAGCATAAGATTTTTGGATTTTTCTCTGATTAGGGAAAATGAAAAATAGAAAATAAAATGGCAGTTTGTTTGTGGGTTTTCTCTTTATTATTTCTCTGCATTGTTTTGGTGTTGTTTCTTTTTGTTTTACATTTTTTTCTATCATGAAGGAAAAGTTGAAGCTAGTATTTTTACTTTTAATTGGAAAATTATGGTTTATATGAATAAATTTATGTTTTAATGTGTTTTTTTTTAAAAAGTAATACTTTTTTAAAAACTATATAATAGCTTTGACTCTATTAATGATATGAAGGACTTCTTAAAGTTCTGCTGGTCCTTTAAATATTGAAATATTATAATAGATTGGATTTGTGAAAGGCAAAGTAATGATAAATTACCTATAATGATTATTGAGCAATTGCAGAACTCATGTTAAAAGCAAAATTAATAAACTTTTCTTTTTAAAATGCTTTGGGATTTACAGTAAATTGATGGCCATGGTTTTTTAATTATTTCAAAAGTTGGTCTACAAAGTGATTTGAATATTATGAATAAAACCCATAAAAATTTTGGTTTATAATTATGTCCACAAACACAAATACTTTATTAGCAAGTGATGAAAGAAAAAGCTTCAGCATCTTTTAATTTAGATGGCCATTAAAATTTGAAGATTTCCTATCTTAATATAAAATGAACACTGATTGTATACATGTGTGGGAGATGATAATCTGGACCAACTGATGAGTGGATGGTTCAGCACAAAATATGTATATTGGAGATCTGTGTGGTTATGTGTATCAGTTTCATGGAATGGGGTGGACAGCTGTAGGGAGCTTGAAAGTCTAAAGTCAAGTTCTGTCTAATCACATTAAATTTTGTATAGACAGTGTACATTTATTTAAATGTTATATATATAAATTTATTTATTGTAATGCTAATGAGACATATATTATAAAACTCACATATTTCAAATATTTAAAAATATATAATCAGATTTATTAAAAAAGAAAAATCAAATAAACGAGAATAGTCAAAAACTTATAATTAACTAAGAAGAGGTTTTAAAACATAGTTTTAAAAATAATAAAAAAATTGCATATATTTTTCTTTTAAAAGAGAATAAAACTATTTATTAAAAGCTGTTGGGGAAAAGAATTAGAAAAAAAAAGATTTTAAAAAAACTCCCTTTTAGGAAGTAAAAATAAATCTTAGTAGAAATTGAAAATAAAAAAGATTAATTAATTTGAAATGCTAGATAAGAAAATTGAAACCAATAATTGTAATAATTAAAAACAATGTAAACTATCTCATAAGAGCAATAATAGTTTATTCTAAAAAAAAGATTAGATTAAAGCAAATGTAAAAATTAATTAGATAAAATGAAATGTAAAAATTAATTTAAAAAAACATATTCAAATTATGATCAAAATTAAAAATAGGGAGTTAAAACAATGAGAGAGGAAGAGTATAAAAAGTTGCAGTTGCTATTGTTATTTAGTTTGTCTTCATTTTGTGATTGAATTATTCCAGTCTTCATTCTGTTATTGATGCATTATATTATTCATTGCTCCAGAGATTCAGAAATTTAAGGACACAATAGAACCATTCATTACTGCTGCAGAAAATATTATTGCAGAAGCTGTAGAACTTGCAGCATGCATTGCTAGACAATGTGAGAAGTGTTCAACTGGGCTTCATGCCCAAGGACCTCAACAAATCAACTGTCCTGCCTGAATCCTTGCTGGAAACTGTTGCCAAAATAGTGAAATAGATGCTTCCTCAAACTTTTTCCCTTTCTCCTATTGTTAAGTCTCAGAACCCTGATGCAAACCAAAACCAACGGAACTGTGTGATGTTAATCTCACAAAAACCTAAATATATTTTCCATAATAATGGTCTACAGACATCTGATTTTTTTAATGAAATGAACTCTAATGAAGGATTATATATAAAAATTAGCCTGATTAATCATTTATATTTTTGTAAAATATTAGATTATATTATATATGTGTGCTTGAATAAATATTAGTGTTTGCTTAAGTATTATTTAGTCTATTCTCTCTTGTCATTGTGTCACCAGTTATTTAAAGATATAAATGTCTGTCTGTGTGTTAAGTTAATATGCTGCACCCCCCTGTTATAGAGTATGAGCTAACTTGGGATATTTCAAGCTCTGGATTGTGTGCCTGTCATCCAAGGATGCTGGCTATATGTAACATATAGTTGGCTGGCACCTGAGTTTGATTCTCAAAACAAATAAAATGCTTTAAATGGCAGGTTTTTGTTCCAGCAGTTGAGGTGGGCCACAGTCAGGAAACATGATTGTGATTATATGTAGTATAGCTCAATCTGATCATGAATATTGTTGATGGTTAAGCAATCAATGGTATTCTTCCCTCTACTTGAAGGTCTGGTCCATCGCTGCAGTCACAAAGTTGCCAAAAGTTAGTGACAAAATTTTAAAAGTTGGAATAAATGTCTAACTTCGACAGACCTATATAATAACTGAATTACAACTTCAGTAGTTATTATATATTAGAGTAAGACTTTCTGCATAATTTAAAGCAAAAATTATTTTACTTTTATTAGTACAAAAAGAGTTTCAAGACTTTGTAAGCTGATTTCAGCACTTGGGTCTTTACTGGTTAATTAAAAGGTTGGGTCAATTTCCTTCTAAACTTCAAATAATTTGTACTTTACAAGTTGCTTTACTTACTTGTTATGAAAGTCACTTTTAACTTTGTGGCCTTCTAGTTGTTTCATTTTCATAGCTGCTAAAGACGATGACTATTATAAAAAAAAATTTCCTTATAGTTTACATACCACTAGCATATATATATATGGAAATATTTAATGCATGAAGTTATCCATTTATAAATAACTTAATTAGAAAGTACTTTATCCAGAACAATAACTATTGAAGACCAATTGCTTTGGAAAGAGTTAGAGTAAAACTGTCAGGCTGATTGTAGTTAAATGGGGGATCCACTTTTGAATGGCACTCTAGAACTGATGTAGGAAGTAAAAAACTTCAGTTTACATTTATAGGTGTAAGAAATCAAAGTATAGCAAATTTTTTAATTTTATTATTTATTATGATAATCTTCTCCACTGGCAGGTTTTGTATTGTAATATAATATTTTAAATGGATATTTTAGATGGAAATATTTAATGTGTGGAGTTACCCATTCATATTAATTAATAAGAAAGCACTTTACCTAGAACAGTAGCTAATGATAGCTAACTATCACAAACCAATAATTAAAGTAAAACTGTAGGACTGTTTGCATTCAAAAGGGGGTGTATAACATATACTATCTAAACATTATCAGAATGCTTAGTTTCATAAAAGCACTACCCAATAAGACATAAAAATGCGACACTGTGCTCAGTGCAGTGACAATGACTCAATAAGTCATCTGAATTATATGTACACAAATAACTAGAATAGTTTGTAGCCGATCATGATGTCTTGCTGGGATATCACAGTACAATTATGCATTTAAGAACTAGAAACTCATGATTCGATTTTCACCTGATTAAAGTTTTTTTTTTTAAAAAAGTTTGATCAATTGGATAAAATTAAGCGCTAAATCTAGCATTTAAGTTGTCAAATGTAACATGGTTTCCCGCGCTGCCAACCTTACGGTTATATATTTATTTTTCTGTAAAGCAGTTTAAGTATTGATTTCATAAAAAAATGTTTCGTATATCTTTTGTCATTTAAATAGAAATTATTGATTTATTTTTCGTTAATTTTAATGAGGATTTTGACACTAATAATTATATAACAATTTGCCTTCTTTTTGTCATTGTTAAATATTGCAGTGATGTTTTGATTGATTAATTACTTTTATTTAAAAATAAATAATAAGTGTTTCTCAGTAACTGTAATTGAAATAAAAAGTGAAAACTAAAAATGTTTCATTTTATAAAATTATTTCGTATTTCCTTTCTTGCTCTTTCGCTCAGATTATTGGAAATTATTTAGCCTGCTGTCGTTTTAAGTGGAAACTAAGTAAAGCAGAATATTTTATCGATAATAAAATTTTAATTATATATTTATTAAAAATTGCCTTTTGATAGTAACACGGTGAATATTTCTCATTCATTATTTATTAGAAAATCTATTTAGAGGCAGTTATTGAGTACAGTTCTTAAAGTCAAATTAATAATTAAAAATAGAAGTTCTGCCTTGAAGCGGTTACATAAAAGCTGCGTTATTTTTTTTTCTTTTCTGTTTTTAGAAATTTTTTTGTTATTATTGATTATCACTTTTAGAGGGAAAAAACTAAATTAATACATTTTCAGTAATACTAAATAAATGAGTTTAAAAATAAAATGCCTGGAAGAATTGGGTAGATATATATGCACCATTCTCATAACCTGGGTTCGAATTTTTGTCATGCAAAACGTTAACTTTTTTTAAGTGTTAATCAGGCTTAGAATATTTTATTCAGATAGTGAGTTCGTTGCCCACCTATCTAATTATTCAAAACTATTCAGTGAATGAATAACAAAATTAGTTAAGAAAATAAACCAAGAATAAAAAAGTATTCAAAAGCTCACCAAGTAGCACTTGATAAATCTGTTAAATAAGGTCTTCTTTATTACTGTTTCTATAAGAAGATGCTGTTAGAGTTGTGGGTTACTTAATGCTATTTTGTTTACCTACATGTCTAAATTTATAGTTTTCTTTCAATTTGCTCTGCACCAAGTTAATGTAAATGATATTTCTATTAAATAAATTTCTTTTTAATACTTAAACTTTGTCTTATTCATCTTTTTTTTCTGACAACCTTGGCACTAACAAGGGCCTTGAACGTTCCGCCATCAGATTTTCAATGAAATGAAAGGCTGAAGAGTTGTGAGTTGAAATAGTTTGAAGCCTGTCCATTAAAGTATGAAGATTGGCTATCTTAATATAAAGCTGAGCACTGATTATATATATATGTGAGGATAGTAATCTAGACCAACTGATGATTGCTGGTTTAGCATGAAATACGTATTTTGGTGATTATTTGTCTTTTCAACATGTGCGTGATCAGGTGGATCAGCAATACGAGATGGCACTGAGAGTAGTGAGTCGTGTGAAAGTCTGAGTTCGAATCCCGCATATATTACATATATTAATACAGGTTTAAGTCTGTACAATGTATTATTTCTTCTCTTATTATAAATAATTCACTTCATAAATTTTCAGGTAACAGTTATATACCTTTTAATCTTAAAACAGTACTGAACTTACCATATAGTAATGCTCTCCGATCCAAAGCTCCTAACTGATAAAAGCCACAAGCTAGAAACTAGTCTGGAAATAGTAAACACTAGAAAAGAATTTTATGCATAAACTTTCTTGCATCTATTGATTATTAAGGCTTGCACTTAGTGGGACTACTGTATGGAGAGTTTGCTATGGAGTTAACAGTTTACATTAAGCATAGGAAATGGCGATCATATGATAATTTAACCTTCTTTTCATCTTATGCTCTTTATTTATTAATTTTTTTAATCAGTGTACTGATAAGTGAATTTATTTTTCACTTTTTCTAAATTGAAGATTATCAGAACTCTCCTAGTAGGCATCCTTACCATATTTCCTTTTTTCTAATATATAGGCTTGTATCTTATATAGAATATGATAACGTCTAATGAAATTTGTTCTCAAATTTAAGTATGGTTACTTAAAACATTTTATTCAAAGTCTCAAATTTCTTAATCAGTGATATATCTTTCACTTCTTTTTTCCAGCCCCTTTCACATTATTGTAGAGTTGACAGCTTATTATTTGTATACATATTATCATGGGCACTTCAGTAATTTTAAATGTGATGAGTATGAGAATGATTTTAATAAAACAAAAAATTAGTAAATGATTATTTATAGAAGCATAAAAAACTTTGTATTACCTGATTGTACTGATATTAATATTGACCAAAATCTTTTTATTTTTTTATTAGTCACTATACTTTGAATAAATAATAAGTGAATTATTTTTCAGTTGCTTATATTTTTGTGATTACATAAAATTTATATTATATCTTTTACCCATAATGCTCTCATTCAGTAGTCACTAGTTTGAGTATGTTATCAAGATACCGAAAGTGGCTGAGCATACTATATAGGGGATTTGAACTCAGACTTTCAAGCATTCTTCAACTATCCACACTATCTCATACATGTGTATCAGTAGTATGAGATATCGTGGATAATTGAAGGTTGCTTGAAAGTCTGAGTTCAAACCCCTATATTTACTATCCATACTGTCTCATACTACTGATACACATGGCCACACACATGTGTGTGCTCATGGGTATCAGTAGTATGAGTAGTGTGGCAGTTGAAGGTTTCTTGAAAGTCTGAGTTTGAACTCTCTATATTTACAAGTAAGTATCAATCTTAATTCAATTTATGATCTTCCTAGACGTTCATGATTTCTGTCATATTTTTTACTTGTATGGGTGCATATGATGAAGCTACTTCATGAAAGTCTTTTATTTTCATCAATGCTTTTAAATCTCATCAAATTTCAGCACCACTTCAAGTTCACCACCACCTTCTCTTCATGTTTTTATTAAATAAATGTAATATTGTCAACATGGGTAGGATGACAACCTTGGCACTAACGTGGGCTTTGAACATTTCATCATCAGATTTTCAATGACATGGAAGGCTGAAGAGTTATGAGTTGGAGTAGTTTGAAGCATGTCTATTAAAGTATGAAGATTGGGTATCTTAATATAAAGCTGAGCACTGATTGTATATATGTGTGGAGATTGTAATCTGGACCAACTGATGAGTGCTGGTTTAGTACGAAATATGTATATTGGTGATTATTTATCTTTTCAACATGTATGTGTTCAAGTGTATCAGTGATATAAGATAGAGTGGTGAGTGGTGGGTCGTGTGAAAGTCTGAGTTCGAACCCTGCATACACTATAACAAGTACAATAAACCAAGGGAACATTTGAAGCTGTTACACATGAATACATTCAGAAGCTCTTTCACTAGATTTAAATTTAATCATAAGAGCTAGTAACTGATTTTAATGAAGCATTAGTCTTAGTAATATTATTTCAAAATCTTTAGTATCTAAAAAAAAAAAAAGAAAAAGAGGAAGGGTGAGCAGAAATCAAACAATACAATATGTAATTTTAGTTTTTTTTTTAAAAATACTCATTTTGCTCAAATATAAAAAATTATGTAGGTAGAAAAAATAATATTTGCATGTGTGTTTATGTATATATATATAACATTTAGACACAAGAATATTGTTTATACTAAGCTTAAAAATAATTAGAAGTGATTTGAACTCAGATTTTCAAGTTCCCTACAGCTATCCACTCCATCTTATACAACCGGCACACATAACCACATGCATGTAGAAAAGATAAATGATTTCCAATACATGTATTTCATGCTAAATCAGCACTCATCAATTGGTCCAGATCATCATCTCACCCACACACATATGTAACCAGTGCTCAGTTTATATTAAGATAGCAAATATTCAAACTTTAATGGACAGGCTTCGATCTTCTCCACCCTTTAATTCTTCAGCCATCCATGTCATTGAAAATCTAATGATGGAATTCTCAAAACCCTTCAATATTACATATTCAGCCTGTGTTCTCCCCATCTTTCTACTTTGTATTTAAATGGACATATTAAAGTCCTATACATGATGAGTCTGAGTGTCTTAAATTTAACATAGGTATGACAATAATATTGCCACCATCAGATTTTGAGTGATCCATCATCAGATTCTCAATGATATGGATGGCTGAAGAGTTGGAGAATGGAGTAGATTGAAGACTGTCCATTAAAGTTCGAAGATTTGCTACCTTATTACAAACTGAGCAGTGATTATATATGTGTGTGATAGATAATGATCTGGACTAACTGATGAGTGCTGGTTAAGCACAAAATATATGAGATTATCTATTTCACATGTTTGTGGTCATGGGTATCACTATATAAAACGAAGTGGATAGCTATAGAGAGCTTGAAAGTTTTGAGTTTAAATCTGCTCTAATTACATTAAGTTCAGTAGGAGACATTTGTGAAAAGAAAGAAGATATTTTGTGGACCTTTGGAAAGAGAATTAAGGAAGAGATTAATTATGTTACATGTGGAGTGTTGTAATGTATGGTTGTGAGACATTGACATTGAGTAATAGAATTAAGAAATGAATGGAAGCCTTTGAGATGTGGACATGGAGAAAAATGGAAATAATCAGTTGGATGAGTAAAATAACAAATGTTTTGAAAAGAGTAAATGAGGAAAGAAGATTGATTGAAAACATCAGAAAGAAAAACTGGATTGGACATATATTGAGAAGAGATTATAGTTTAATGAAAGATGTTTTGGAGGGAATGGTGAGTGGAAATAAAAAGGATGGTAGAGATTGACATTATTGGATGATATAAGTGATGAGAAGACTTATGTGGAATTGAAGAAATAGGCAAGGAAGAGAATGGAATGGAAAATGGATGAAATTGATGTTGTGACTACTCTCTAGATCTGTCTATTGGACAGAATACTATTGATTGATAGACAATATATCACATGATCACCATTCATTATGCTTGCTCAAGCTGTTAAAACAGAGGCAAAAACTCTCCATACACTAGTGACACTTATTGCAAGCCAGAATAATCAATGGATGCAAAAAGATTTGTGCATAAAATCCCTATCTAGCACCTATTCATCCTACATCCCCAGACTAGTTTCTAACTTGTTGCTTTCATCAGTGAGGGGCCTTGGATCTGAGAGCACTTCACCAAGGTTCCTCATTGATGAAAGCCACAAGCTAGAAACTAGTCTGGGGATATTGGATGAGTAGGCACTAGAGAGGGATTTTATACACAAACCTTCTTGCATGCATTGTTTACTTTGGATTACATTGGTTGCCAACATTTTATAGAGAGTTTTTGCTTCTGTTTTACAGACAATATATTTGTATTTAAATATTGCATATTCAGTTCTGTATTCTGTGCATTATTCTTCTGTATATTTAAATGGACCTATTAAGATCCTACACATGAGTGATCAGAGTGGTATGACGATAAGATTGGCACCAGTTGGAAGGTGGAGAAGATTGAAATCTGTCCATTAAAGTTTTAAGATTAGCCATCTTAATATAAACTGAGCACTGATTATATATATATGAGGTAGATAATGATCTGGAAAAAACTGATGAGTGCTGGTTCAGCATGAAATATATATATATCGGAGATTATTTATCTTTTTCACATATTTGTGGTCATGTGGAATGGATTATTTAATAAACTTCTGCCTATATATATTGTAACATGATAAAATGATGACACTGAGAAATATAATCTGATTAAAACATAGCCCAATCATCATTTTGTAATGGAATATTGATTATAATATGGTATGAGAATATAAAAACTTTACTATGTTTCAGAATTGAGACATTATTCCTACTATTATAAATCTAGCCTAAATGCGGAATGCCATTTTATAACAGTCTTAAATTGATTTGGCATTTAATAACAATCATCACCTGTATTTGACCAGCATTGGGTAGCTATTTTGAAACAGCTATAATGGATCTTCTACCCCCACTATCTCTCTACATTTGTTTCATCAGCTTTGCCATAAAATAAAATAAATTGCCCTAACGATTTTTAGGCAACCACTTTTTACTGACACTGTATAGAAATAAAAGATCCTTTATGATTTAAATATTATTTAGAATCAGCATAAAATTATCTAGCTCAGTCTTTGGTCACACTAGGCAATAACAATATTTCCAGTACATAATTATTTAGATTGCCTACTACACTACAATAAAATACTAATGACCATCTCTATTAAAACCTAATTTATTCAGATAGTAATTAAAATAAAAGCAAACAAATAAGATCATTACTTCAGATATCACCAAATCTATTTACGATCCCAAAATACACTGCAATAAGCAGTGAAATAATACATCATTGTCCTAAATGATGACCTATGCCTAAAACAACTATTTAATTTATTATTGAATGAAACCAAATTCAAGTCAATAAGTACCTAAGTTTTGATATACCTTACCAATCTAATATTACCTATAGTAATGTAAATTTACCTTAACATTTAATGATATTCTATTAAAGCAAACCAGTTCCTAAATAATTATAATAACATTTTGAGAATGTTGATAAACCTATACTATTTATAATGCTTAAATAAAATAAACTTATTTATTTTATTCATACTTTACCTTATATGGGGTATGAAATTATTGCTTAAATTATATATTAAAATGGAACACTATCCAATAGCTCATTATCAATAAATTTATTAGATAATGTCACATTTTATAGTATCCAATCACATCATTATTTTAAAGATACCTGTAGGTTTTTGTGGATATTTACTGAATTACAATCATTGTTATTATTCATCTACTTAAATCTCCAGTCAATCGATTATAAAATGGATTTTATAACAATTAAACTATATAAGATGATTATTGGCAGTTATCCAAGCCGAAGATAATATTATGGTAATTAATAAAATTTATGATCCACCTCAAAAAAGTTTAAAGGTAATTAAAACAAATCATTCTGACTAACGACTGAACAAAATCTATTTAACATTTTTGTAACCTACAAGATAAGCTCATTAAAATCAACTATGAACCAATGAAATTATTTCTACCAGTAATATTAACTTAGATAAGTAACCAAATATTTCAATGTAATGACAAATATAAAATTTATATATAATTAGATCTAATAATAAAATATACATGTATCTAAACTCTATTTCACTTGCCAAGATTGGTTTGATCTGGGATCAAACTTTAAGCACCAAAATTACCGTACACATTCAAAAGAAACAATTAGACAGATTTATCAGATTTTAATAAACTCTACATTTATTGGTTAATCATTACAAATGTATAATATATATATAAGAATAATACCAAACGACTAAAATCTTAGCCAGTTAAAAAGTACAATTCTATTTTTCTTTAATATATATAACTAATTGATAGTCTATTACTGTATCAGAATCAATAAAGGATAATAATAAAATATGTATATATGAAACTTAACAGTGTGTTGCACGGCAATAATACTATATAAACGGAAGGAGGGATTTTTTAATATCTTCCCGAGACGTTAAATACAATATACAATGATAAAAAGAAATAGGATTAAATAAAAATTGATCTTTATTTATTCATTAATGTAATTTATAAATAATTAAAGTAACATAAAAATCCATTGTATTTAAACTCTTTTCTATATGAATTTCTGAGTTTAATCTTGAACATAAAAAGAAGTGTCAATGTTTGAAAACATCGGGTCGAGAATTATCATATATCATCAGATAAGAGTTTAAATAATAACAAAAATGAATCTCTCTGATCTTTTATTGGATGAATTCTGTAATAACCCATATATATATACTATTTAATCCTATGTTTTAAAATAAAATATGAACAAAACATAAACACTCTTCGTCTTTTAACGAAATATATATATATAGAGCTATCATACCTTCTAAATGAAAATTGTCCATTTTCACATACTGGTCCATCATAGCTTCTGGTTTCTTGTTTCTGATCCCAATGTGTAGATGATTTTCTTTCAAGTAGAGAAGATAAACACGAATGCTAACTATCACAGATTTGAATTCAATTATTTTTTGCGTTTAAATTCTGATATTTTCTTTTAATATATATTGTACCCTTTTGTTTAGGTAAGGATGAATTATTTAGATCAATTTACTAGAAAATTTTAAATTTCAAAGCTAATTAAGGGCATGATGTATATAATGTGTTGAGGATCTTTTAAAAATCTAGTTAGAGCAAATAAAAATATTTACTGTATAATATTGTGTTAGTATTTTAAAAAACAGTTAACTAAAGATAAATTATAATATTGTATGGTTGGGAAAACTGGCCATAATAAATACTGCATTAATAAGTCTTGTAAATAAATGATTAAAGTAAATTTTGAAAGTAATAACTTGAAGTTAAATAAATAGACTATTTAATAATAATAATTATATTTAATAATTCTACTTTAAAAAACATTTAATTAAAAGTGATAATATGGGAGAAAAGTGCATATTTGATTTTATAATATTAAAATAATTATTCTAAATTTTGCTATAATATTATTTTTATGTAATATTTTGTAAATTAAATCACTTATTTTATTTTCAGTTAAATTATGAGCGTTTCATGTATTTTTGTAAATCATGTGATGTGTAGATATTCACAGGTGCGGAGTTTTTCTAATAAAGTTGAAACTGTTTTAAAATTCTAATATATGATTTAAAAATATTATATTTGTCTATCCCAGAATAAAATAATATTAGCTGTTATAAATATTAAGTTGGGTCTTTAAAATGAATGTAATAAGTAAAAATTAGATTTTTATTTTGTTTTAAAAGATAACTACATTTTAAAAAAGTTAAAAGTAATAATAAATATTATAATATGATTTTTAAAAGTTATTTTAAAGTGTTTGGTATGTGTAAATAAAATATGAAAATTAACTAAGAATTAAATAATATAATAAATAATAAATATTTAGTAAATTATTATTTATTTTAATTTTAAGGCAATGTTTTTGACCAGGGAAATAAATAAGCATTGTTTAAATTGACCAATCAGGGAAGTAAATTATTTAGATATAAAAGAGGTACACAAGTTTTTACAACTACTACTACTACTACTACTATTGTTGTTATTAATACTAAAACTTCAATTAATTAAGTGTACTAGTAATAGTCAATTTTATTTATTTTAAATTCTAAAAGAAAGTACAGTAATTCATCATTAAAAGATCGTATAATACCGAGATGCGAGGCTAAAAGTTAAGTAATTCCTTACCTGCTAATTTATTAAACCTAATTTTAACGTCAAACTAAACATGAAGAAATCATCATTGAATTTAAATTTATGGATAGAAATGTTGAATTATTATTTTTCTATTAGGCACATAATTTTTCCTATATTAATGTCATGTTAACCTACGAGTGATTTAGTAAATGGGACTTCATGGAGGAGATTTAGAAAAGCTCATCAGAAATAGAAAGTAAAAAAAATATGAAATGCTTTTTATTCAGAAAGCTTATTTAAAATAAGATAGTAAAGTATTTTTTAAAAAAAATCCTTTAAATTTGATCAAACAATTATTTTAAGACGCTAAAATATTTCTTTATGAAGAAATATTGAAAATCAATTTTAAAACTATGATTTTTAAAAAGATATAAAAATTAAGATTATTAGCAAATAGATTTATATCATATTGAAAAATCTTTAAAATAAATTAATTAATGTATGCTGGACATACAAAAGTCATAAAATTATTTATGGAATTTTATCTACATTTTAAATACCGAGGAATGCTAATTTGGTGTTGTATCAAGGAACACAGACTGATGGGAAATCTGAGTAAACATAGTAAAACTTTGGAAATTTATGTCATCATACAATATTGAAAATACATTTAACAATTACTGTTTGAAATAAGAACTATGAACTATTTATAAAGCCATTTGGATATTTTACAAGTCGACTTACCTTTGTTTTATTATTATTTTTTTTTAAAAAAGTTGTCCAACATTTTGTTAAAGTGGAACCATTAGAGCATGCATGTCAGTAAAAGTTTTGTCTACAAGCGCTGTACCAGGAGAAAAATGAACATTCTTCTTTTAATGAACTTTCGATGGAGTTTTTGTAAATATGATTTTGAATTATTTTTACTAAAAATTAATATTAATGCTTATTCATAGAATAGAAATAGAGTAGTAACATAGAACATTAAATGATTTACTAACCTAGTGATTAAATTCTTATAAAAATCTTTAATAATTTAAAAAAAAATGTAATATTTTTAAAGTATGATAATGTGGGATAAATGATAATAGGTAATGTTTTATTTAGTTCGTGATCCAGAAACATCAATTAAGTAATCGCCAGTGAAGACATATTATTTATGGTAACAATTGTAAGAATATTGATAATTTTATAATGTATTTTATTTTATTTTTTTTGTGTGGATGCATGAGAATGTATATGAAAAACATGATGCATACACACAGCTTATAATTTATTTATTCATTTTAAAAATATGCATACTTTTATTTATATTATAAGTATATTTTAATATAAGGGAAATATAAGTATATGATTCTATTATAACTGAACTTAGTGTTTATTTTAAGTGAGTAAGGTAGTAAAGTGGTATATCGATACTGATTGTTTATATTTTTGGGTTTAAGAGTTATCAAAGAATGAAGTAATCTTTTCTTATTGATCAGTTCGATTGTTATTTATATGTGAATTTATTTATTGTTATAGAAATGTGGGAAGAATTTAGCAATGTAAGGTGATAGATCTCTAATGATAATAGCTTGGTAGTAAGTTAAATGAAACCGAGGTAATGTTTTATGTAGGATTTATTTATATTGGAATAAGGGTAGTTAATAATAATGATTATGCAAGTATAGATAACTTAGCCCTATAGCTTGTATATGTTCATGGCAGTGTTTATGTGTGTTGAAGTTGAATGTTCCATAGAGCTAAATAAATAGCTTGGACATTTCATTTAGTAGTAGAGGTTATTAGACAAAGAAGTCATACCTCATTTATTATACACTGTTACCATGATGATTATTGGATAGTGGTACTATTGAATTAAAACTCTAGTTTATTCCATATACTTACCTGTTTATTTACTATCAAAATTTCTCGGATTGCATCGTGAAGGATGGTATTTAAAATATGAAATGATGAATAAGTTTGAAGTGCAGAATTGTTATTGAAGAAAATAAGATAGGTTATATTATTTTAAGCAAAGATAGAAATAAATGCAAAGAGTACAAAAATATAGTTTGTCAGTAAAGAATCATAAAACTTTCCATATTTGGAATTGATTGTTATTTATTACAAATGAATAAATGATAATTAAAGTGGGTTTATAAAGATGTTGTTTAATTATTAAGTTTTTAAAAGACTTAATTATGATGCATATTTTTACAAGTAAAGGGATAAAACTAAATCGTGTTTTTGAAGAATATAAGTATATCATAAGTTTTATAAAAGTTATTTTATAATAACAATACATCAGTACATACATTTTATCTAACATTAAAATTAATAATTAGTAAGCAGTTTAGTTTAATTGCTATGCTATTAATTAAGGTTATTCACATTATTAATAAGTTAGGAATGACTATATGGAATAGTAAAATTATTTTTGAAAAGAACTAAATAATAATAATAAATGCATATTGAACTAATTAATTTATCTTATACTTTTTAAAAAAAAAAACTTATTGACTTAATGAAACTGAATGGAGATATAATAGAGATACTATGATATTTTTTAAAATAGTAGATATTTTTTTTATATAAACAATGTTCTGTATTCTATATTTGATTTTACTTAATCTATTTTTTTTTTTTTTTGAAAATACATAAATGGGAGTAAACAAAGTTCATGAATATTGTAAATAATGTACATATTTTAGTGTTGAGTTTGTTAATAAAATTTGTTAAGTTTGTTTTATAAACTTTGGTGTTGATTCAATTTCTCCACATCACAGTTACATAATCACAGATAATTAGAATTAAGATATAATATTTGCACAACACAAATATAATTATATTATTTAAGAATTATATTTTCTTGATATGATTTTTCTTTTAGAAACTTCATTTATCATATCATTATTATGGTCATAGAATAACTAGAAAATATTTACACAGAATTATAGTATTATTTTTGGTTGCCACATATTTTCAGATTATAAGATCATACCACATATTTATTTAAGATGCCATATGGATAATAAAAGATTACATTATGTTATTATTTATTATTATACATGATTAACATTACAATGAGATTAGAGTATACATTGAAAATTATTATTATTTTTAATTATTAGAATTAGTCAGTTGTAGTTAGGAATGATATTAAATCCCTTATCATGCTTAATTACATAAAATATAATTGCTTCAAATTATTTTAAAAGAACCTGAGATTATTTGAGTTAGATTATTTAGATAAAGAGATGAGAATTATTTTATTGAGATAATTTTAATTAATTAGGAATATTTTTACTTAGTTAATTATTGTTGAAGATGTAGGAATGCTATAGATTTATTGTTTGAGATAATAGGAAGGGATAGTATTCTTATGCCATTGAGGTAGTATCCTATGGGATATTGGCTCAATGTATTCGTTTTGCCACTTGTAAACTCACTTCACAGTCTCATGATTTTTTATTAGATATTTACTTATTTAATATATGAAACCGAACTATATTATTATTTATTAATTTGAACTAATTTAATAACAGATAGGATTAAAGAATAGAGTTATTATTGATTAGATACATTTTAGATGAACATGATTATTTATCTGAGCTAGACCAATTTATTGTTATTACAAATTTCCTGAAAGTGAGGGTACAATATATATACAATATTTTTAAATAATAGATACTTAGTTGATGCAAAACCACACATCCCTGGCTTTATTTTCATTTTTTCATTGGTAATAATATATAAATAGAATTCTTCCATTGACAAAATTCTGTTATAAATGCTAGTCTTTTCTTTCCAAATTAAGAAAGTGAAATTTAAATTGCTTAATATCGCACATAAGTCAAATTAATTGATCTCATGAAATTCATTGATCAGAAATATGACATCCATATACACATCATGGGGTTTGTATTCATCATGAATAAATAGATAAAATCATAGATTTTAACAACAAAATATTTTTTATAGCTGACTTGCAATACAACACATTTTGATGGGTTGTTTTTTTTTACATTTTTGCCATTTCCCCTGAAATTTTATCAATGGACTGCCCTAATTGAATGGGCAGACAGTTGGGTTTATCCTCCCACAATTTTAGAAATTAATCACTTAAAAATTAAAAATTTAATAAAAATTTTAAAGACAGATATAAACTTGTCTGTTTAATCTTTTGTGTGATCATTGTGACTAAAACCGAGATGGCTTCAAGTCGCTCTAATTCCATCATTTTTAATGCTACCATAAAGATTTTGCATTATTTTTAAAGGTTAAAAAAAGTTCCGTAAAATGCTGCCTTCTCTTGAATTATTTTACAAGGAAAAAATCAATAAAACTGACATTGAAGATCTAACAAAGGAAGAGGGCAATCCATCCTTGATGCTGATTGGCTGTCAACCATCAAGGACAAAGAAAACTGCTTGACAATAACTAAACCACTATGATTTCTTTTCTTTCATTTTGAAAGTGATAAACGAATGTTTTAGACCATTTTAAAAGTTTTTTTTGACAAATTATAAATTATTTTGATAAAATATACTAAAAATAAAATTATTTTAGAAAAATAGTTAAGACTTTAGTAAAAATTATTTACTTTTCCGCTATGTAAAATTGGGAAAAAAATCACTGACATCAGCAAAACTTTTTAGTTGGTAAGTAACATTTGTTTTAGATTTGCCACTATCGAATATTTTTATAATTATAAATAAAAATTTATTTTTGAAAAAACTTTCATTCACTTTCATAACCTGACAAATTATTAATATACTTTTTACAAATGAAACTAAAGTGAATATAATATTAAAAAATGAATATATTTTGACAGTTGAGTTTGTGAATTGACCAATTAAAAGTTTAGACTTTTACCTCACTTGGCCAATAAAATAATCAGTGCGCAAAATGTTAAAGCAACAAAATTACAATAACTCAAGTTACAGCATTTCAGTTCTATTTGTAACATACCCTTACTACTGTTAATGTTGTCAAGACTACTGTTGAATATCATTCAATGCTCACTCATTGATATAAGAAAATTGTTTAAGAAAATTTGCCTCCAATTAATAAGTGAAATGAAGATTTTAAAATAATTGGATACAGTAAAAATAAAATCCTGTTTTACAAGTTCAATATTATTTTTCATTTTTAACCAAAAATAAAGAATCCATATTACATTTTTAATATGTTTTAATGAATATATATTTTACAGATGTTTTTAATATTTTCCCATAAACTAATTAATAGACAAACATATATGAAACATAAAACATTTAATTTTGTAATACGTAAGTTACTATGGTGAATGTAGTAACAGAAATTGAAATATGTGATAATTAGTAATAATATTGATTTTATTCAAGTGATATTTTTATGGTTCACTTAATTATTTTCCAGAAACTATTTATTTATTCATTTGTTTATATTTTTCCTGAAATTAACAGATTTATGATTTGATGCTAATATTCATAGTAAATAGGAATGTTGTTTGAATAGCATAGTTGTCATAATTACTTAGTTAATATTTATATTTCAAGGCCTCTATTATCCATAGATCAAGTGCATGTAAAATGGTATGTTTTATCATATTAAATTTTCACTAAAAATTTTAGAGTAGAAGGCATTCAGCCATTATCTGTTGCCAAGGCTGCAAAATATTTGGCTTTTTACAACATTGTTTAAAGAAAATAGTTCCAATGACCAAAAATGTGTTTATTGACAAATTTATTACAGTTTTAGATATTTTAAAAAAAAAATATTTACACTATATTTATTAGATATCAAGAAATATAAATTATTAATAACTTATTTTGACTTGAAATACTTTATTTTCAAAAATATAATGTTATATTACCAGTGAATGTAAGCATGGCCTGAAGCAATTTACAAGCTTAGTTTCTACCTAAGCACTCTATTTATACTTACGAGTATGAAAATATTGCAATTTTGCAATAAATATTCGAAAATTTTAAACTTTTAAAGCATAATTTGTTAGATATGAGAGAAATAAATAAATATTCATTTGGATATTAAAAATAACAACAATTAAGAAATATTTTGTTGATTTTATATACTGAAAATAATGTTTCTAGAAACAATGACATCTAAATTCTTTGTTTTGTTTACAATCTCATTTTTTAAATATTTACAAAAACAAAATGTGAACATTTAAAATTTATTTCAGTAGTAAACAAAAATATCTATCAAATGAAGTCAAATTTATTATTTTCAAAGAAGTAATAATCATTTTTTCATATATTTTACATTGATGTGTGAGACAAAGAAAAACATCAGAAAATGCAGACCTACGAGAGGGTTAATCAATAGTAGTACTTTCAATTATATTTATAATCATTCTCAACCAAACTGATTTACTTTCAAAATCCGGTAAAACAGTATCATGTGGAAACCACAAGTTGATTTGCATATCCCATAATTAAGATTTTAAATCAAGAAAGAAATAATGAAAAAAGAAAAATTAAAGAGGCAATTTTTATTAATTATTATAAAAATGTGAAAATAAACAGACAATCAGTAAATATTAAGATTAGTGAATTATGGTATATGTAAATCAGCACATATTTTCCAGCACTTTGAAATTAAATTAGTTTAATTAAAAATGATTATGAATATAATTGAAAGTACTACTATTGATTACAAAGTTTATATTGGAATTTATTTTATTTACTATTATTTGGAATATAATTACATTATTATATATATATATGATAGATGACAGATGCCACTATGTATGCAATGTAAATTGAAGTTTTAAAATAGTTCCATCACAGTGGAAAAAGCAAAAATAAATATTTTCTGTAAAAAGCTTTTTTATATTATTATTATTATTATTATTATTATTATTTTATTATTATTATTATTATTATTATTATTATTATTATTATTATTATTATTATTATTATTATTATTATTATTATTATTATTATTATTATTATTATTATTATTATTATTATTATTATTATTATTATTATTATTATTATTATTATTATTATTATTATTATTATTATTATTATTATTATTATTATTATTATTATTATTATTATTATTATTATTATTATTATTATTATTATTATTATTATTATTATTATTATTATTATTATTATTATTATTATTATTATTATTATTATTATTATTATTATTATAAATAATAATAATAATATATACAATTATTGTTGTTATATAAAATTATTTTATATTATATTATGTGATTTATTTAAATATAAGATAAATAGTAAGGAAGAAATTTAAGAACTTAAAGGGGAAGCATGGGGAAAAAACTATATTAAAGGCAAAACTAGAGATAGCTCAGTTTGATGCAATCGTGGATCAAGAAATATAAGGTAATTCTATTGTGAATTAGACAAATAATATTGCAGATAATTGGCATACTATTGTTTGAGTGAGTTTATCAATTGTTCTAGAAGAAAATACTGACATAAAGTATAATGAAAAAATACAAAATGAGAATACAAGGCATAAATAAGGTAGATATTAATATTAACATTATATATGTCTGATAAACAATAGATAGTAAGTATTTCTAGAATTTTAGAAGGGAAAGTGTATATTTAGTTAAACCTGCACAACTTTATTTCTGAAAAGAACAATATTAATGTCATACTATTAGCTAATATATATATATATATATATATATATATATATACTAAATGAAATAAAATTAAAAAACTTACATTAAATATTCCTCAATTTTATGCAAATATATCATATTAGTAAAAAAATAATACTTCATTTAAGAATAAATTAATTCACAATGATGTATACTGTCTGGGATTGAAAACTAAAAATGAAAATCTGTTATAGCTGCCATAAATAGTCAGGAATGTGGTGACTTAAAATAATAGTATATTCATTGCATAAATTTGAATGGTAAATTTGATAAAGAATGGGTTAAAGGCATCTTCCTGAAATACCATCAATATGGTTTTAAACTCTGGCTAGAGAAAACTGTGCCAACTTTTTAGATGAATTTTTTTGTGATAGATAACTACTTCAAAGCCAATCCAAATTATTGTTATTATATGGGATATAGTTTTTTCTTAATTAGATGTATGTTAAGGCAGATAAACTATCCAAGTAAAAGAATAAAATATAACTAAGCAATAACATTCTCAATGGTAGTTTACGTTATTTGCAACTTTTTTAACAAAATTAATTCTGGTATCACAATTTTAGAACTACATCACAATTTTAATAAATATATGTCATTAAATTGCTAAAAGATAAAACAAAATAAACTGCTAAATTTCATCGCTTGAAAGTTTGATAACTTTGGGAGCAATATTTTCTTCATCCTTTATTCTCTTTGGAGATCTATTAAAGAAACAATTGCTATGCATAAATAAATTTAACTATTTAATAGTCAAAATAAGAGTCATAGACCACATGATCCAATTCTCTCAAACTTGTAAGGTATAAACAATGAACATTTTCCAATTGCTCAACAAGCTTTGTGATAAATGCTTAGCCAGAGAAAGCATTTAAAATATCTCTGTTGGGAAAACCCCCCCCCATCCTCTGACCATGGTTTCCTGCTTTGGCACTTCTCAGAGAGGCACTAGGGTAGCTTCAGACACTAGATCTAAAAATACCAACCCAAAGACAGCATTTATCTAAAGGTTATCTATTGAGTGGAAAATCTGAAAATTTCAGACACCTACATGTCTTCAAACCCAGATATCCAACTCAAATAGCTATATGGGGCTGATAGATCTTCAGCCATACCATATATTAGTAGTCTTAGCAATATAACATCACATAAGATTTAAGGCAGAGAATGTTCTTTTAAATTTTATTTAAAAAAGAGCAGTTTGATTCCTCTAATTGGCATTGAATTTGTATGCAGTGCTATCTAGTGTTATATATTGCATAATGGTTCTAAAATGGAATATAAATCTCAGTTGCATTGAGTTTCACTAAAAAAATATTAGTTTTGCTATGGAAAATATCATGAACTTTTGCATATAATCAATAAAAATCCCAACCAGTATAATAAATCATGGTAACTTTTAAGATTTAAAAGAATAAGAAAACAATTTGTAGAAGTGCTTTCAATTACTCCTACATAATCTTATTTTCCACATATTTAATAATTGAAAACACTTCTGCAAAGTATTTATTAATGTTTTAAAATTTAAAAGTTACCATGTGATAATATGTTGGACTATTTCTATCATCTATGAGTGAATTTTGAATGCATAGAAAATTTTAAACTTTATTTAAATTTCCAAATACAAACAACTTGTTAGTAATAACACACAAATAAACAACACAGGCTAGTAATTATATGTTTCAAGTAGTATTACTCTCCACTCTTCTTCAGGTGTTGCTGGCCTGACCAGTGACAATATTACCATAAGAGTTAAAATTATATCTTTAGATTCTTGAATATCAAATTGTTGATATTCAAGAATATAAAGATATAAATTGGACTCCTATGCTAATATTGTTACTTGTCAGGCCAGCGACACCTGGAGAAGGAGAATAATACTGCTCAAAACATTGTGTAATTACTAACCTGCGTTGTCTATTTGTATATAATTACTAACAAGTTGTTTGTATTTGAAAAGTTTAAAATTTTTTATACATTCAAAAATGTAATGATAGATGATGAAAATAGTCAACATCTAAATACCATTACCACAAACCTTCAGGCAAATTAAGTTACCATGATTCTTTTATTATATATATAGAAAGAAATTTAAACACACCATAGCTATATTTTTTCAGCCACCCCTCCCCTTTAAATAAAAAAAAAAGCTTGAATTTTGCAACCCATTCAAAAGAAATATATATGTTATTACAATAGTTTTTAATTAACGGACATTTTATTTGTAATATATATATACATACAAACACACACCGCACTGATTTGTTTTGCATTTTTGTTTTCAAAAATAAGTATCTTGTCAAGCGTTGTTAGCTGAAAAGTCAGCGCAGCTGCCTTGCAAGCAAACAGTTGGTTGCAGACGGTTGTTGCGGGTTCGCCTCCCGGCCGATGCTATGACATATGGAGAAAAAAAAAGTCTCTTGAAGTCACTATCATTATATTTTTGAAAACATAATTAATAAAAACATAGAAATATATGATAATGTTATTTAAAATTTTATTTACTTGTTTGTTTTTATGATGTAAATAATGCTTTAGAGCTTCAGGAAGTTATCAGATGAAAATAAAAAAATAAGATTAAAGGTAAATGTTTAAAGTAATGTTCAATACACTTTTTCAAAAGAAGAAAATAAAGATTGTTAATGATGAGTTTGAAAAAGTTAACAACTATAAATACCTTGATCCGATTAATATTACAGATGGAAACATAATGGATGAAATTAACCATAGAATTAAACTTGATTGGTGTGCTTTGGGTAAAAATAACTTAATATTAAATGGAAATATGTCATGTGTTTGAAAAAAAAAGTGTTTAATAAATGTGTTTTACCAGTTCTTATTTATGGATCTGAGACGTGGACACTTAATAGAAGAGCAATACAGAGACTTCAGACCATTCAAAGAAATATGGAGAGATGCATGTTAGGTGTAACAAGAAGTGATCAAAAACAAAATACATGGATAAGAGAACAAGCAGGTGTTACTGACGTCATTAAAAAATTAAGAAACTGAAGTGGAATTAGGGTAGACATATTGCTAGAAAAAATATTAATAAAAAAACAGATGAAATCTTAAACTGAATTCCAAGAGATTGTAAAAGACCTAAAAAGAGATCATATCTGAGATATGGATAAAACAATTAACTGTCCTAGAGTCATATGGAGGAGAGAGGCTAGAGATAAGAAAATATGAATTAAACTTGGAGAGATCTTTATCCTTCAGTGGATATATAATTATTGAAAATGATGATGATGATGATGGTTATACAATTTCTGTATTAATTCTTACCTCAGATCACAACAAATAAATGTTATTTACCTAATTTACTTCATTTCTTTTTATTAAAAATTAATTTCCATAAGTAAAACATTTCAAATAATGAATAACATAGGGGAAAAAATATCAATTAATTTAATTTGTTCAGGTGGTTGTAAAAATATCCACGCACCAAAAGTAGTAGATCAAGACTGTACTTATAAACCCTATTAGATCACACTCAGATATTTTAGCACTTGTGGTTATGTAAAATGTCTGTGTTAAAATATTAATATAAATTTTTCAATCACAAATATGTATGCTTATATGATAAATAGCTTTATAAGTGATGTCTTATATAATCCCAATTTTGTTAAAAAGTTCCCGTCAATATTCATCTTTCAATGACTAGATGCCACACATATTTTCATCCCAAATTTTTAACATTTCAATTTCTTTGTGTTTTTTTTATTTTTTATATATCAAAGCGTCAGCTGGGAAGCAAACCCAGGACAACTGCTTGGAAAGCAGCTATGCTAACCACTAGGCCCAAACCAATCCAGAATACTAATCCATATTCCAATGTCATCTACTATGGAGAATCACATGACAGTCTCATCACAAGGCTTTCACAACACCAATACCTACACAAAAGGGCCAGAACCAATCCAGAATACTGATCCATATTCCAATGTCATCTACTATGGAGAATCACATGACAGTCTCACCACAAGGCTATCACAACACCAATACCAATACAAAAGGGCCCAAACCAATCCAGAATACTGATCCATATTCCAATGTCATCTACTATGGAGAATCACATGACAGTCTCACCACAAGGCTTTCACAACACCAATACCTACACAAAAGGGCCAGAACCAATCCAGAATACTAATCCATATTCCAATGTCATCTACTATGGAGAATCACACGAGTCTCACCACAAGGCTATCACAACACCAATACCTACACAAAAGGGCCAGAACCAATCCAGAATACTAATCCATATTCCAATGTCATCTACTATGGAGAATCACATGACAGTCTCACCACAAGGCTTTCACAACACCAATACCTACACAAAAGGGCCAGAACCAATCCAGAATACTAATCCATATTCCAATGTCATCTACTATGGAGAACCACATGACAGTCTCACCACAAGGCTATCACAACACCAATACCTACACAAAAGGGCCAGAACCAATCCAGAATACTAATCCATATTCCAATGTCATCTACTATGGAGAATCACATGACAGTCTCACCACAAGGCTATCACAACACCAATACCTACACAAAAGGGCCAGAACCAATCCAGAATACTAATCCATATTCCAATGTCATCTACTATGGAGAATCACATGACAGTCTCACCACAAGGCTATCACAACACCAATACCTACACAAAAGGGCCAGAACCAATCCAGAATACTGATCCATATTCCTTCAACACCAAAATATACTTGTCCATGCATTTGAGCCCGTAGCAACAACCATCATGTCTATTGAAAGAAATGATCCCAAATGCTAGATTAAGGAGGCAGAGCACATTGCCAATGACTCCAACTCTTCATAACAAAAAGGAATCCTGTTCCCCCCTTTCAAAAAAGTGGGCTATTTAATCTACTGAAATCCTTTGAATAAATTTAAATTAATGTATACTATATTTATATATACCATCCTCCTATCCCTTATTCAGTGCTGTGAATTTGATACCAAGAAGATATCAAAAGTGCAAAGTTCAATTAGAATTAAGTAAATACTAAGCTTTTCTTATCCTAGTGTCCTAGCACTAGAAGGACAATTTAAAAATTATTAATTAACAAAAAACAACTGAAAATATTGATATTGTAGACATCATACAAAATTTAAATATGAGGGCAGGCCAACAATGCCTGGGTATCACTGAATGGTAAATTATTTGGCCGTAAGATAATTTTAAATGTATGTTCTGTTTTAGTATTCCAAAAAGAAAAATTGTAATTTTCAGTAATTTATTTACATGATTAAGCTTATTTATACAATATATTTGCAAAGTATCTATTTTAAATAATAAAATAAAATACTTTATTATAGTTAGATTTTATTACAAAATATTTGTTTTTAAGACAAGTTGTAAAATTTATTAGTAATAAATGTGGATTGATGTTGTTTTTACAGGTTAACAATAATTAATTTCTTTTGTAATTGACAATAAAAAAATTTTTTATGGGATTTTAATTAAAATAAGTATAATTTTTACTTTTAAAATATATTTTCATTTTTTTATAATGTCTCAATTAAAATTAATTTCTATTTTGGATACAAACCTTTAACACTGTATATCCTCTGGAATAGGATATTGGCCAGATCACAAGTATATAGCATAGTGAAATAACTAAGATGACTTAAGATGCCTTAAGGCCCAGAGTGACAAGTGTTTTCAGTAGTGGCATAAGAAATAATTTGTTTTGTAATTTTTATGAATAGACAAAATTATAATCCAATAACGAAAAGTGCCATTGTTAAAATTAAGTATTCAATTTAGTACTTAATTTTCTATTTTGTAAAGTTCAAATATTAACTTTTAAATTGCCTTTTATTTATTAATTTATATTATAATTTCAGATTTTTCTTCACCATTAACAACTATGTAAGATTTAATACGCTTTAAAATGTATATAGTGAAATTAAATTCTTTGTTGTAATAATTATTTCTTAAGGCTAAGCGCTTTCAGAGTTTTCATCTCCATATTCATAGCCTTCAACTATAATAATTTACACAAATCTATGCAAGCTCATTTATATTGTCCATCAAATGAGCTTGCATAGATTTGCATAAATTATTATAGTTGAAGGCTATGAAAATGCAGATGAAAGCTCTAAAAGTGCTTAGCCTTAAGAAATAATTATTACAATGAAGAATTTAATTTCACTATATACATTTTAAACTTATATTATAATAAATAATGGTAAGATTATCAACATATGACATAGAATTAAGATTTAATTGTAAAAACAAAATATTGCAAATATGATTGTAAGTTCTCATTAAGATCTTTCAAAAAAGAGTGGAAGGAATTGATAATGAATAGGTTAAACTGAGCCATCACCCCCCCCCTATTAGATTTTTATCATTGCTTTGCATTTATTTATTTGAATTACATATGTTTACAAAAACTGCTAATTATATTATTGTCCGAGTGAGATAAAAGTCAAAACTTTTAATTTGCCAATTCACAAGCTGAAGTGTCAATTAACAAAGTCAATTGTCAAAATATATTCTTCTTTTAATATTATATTCACTTTAGTTTCATTTGTAAAAAGTATATTAATAATTTGTCAGATTATGAAAGTGAACGAAAGTTTTTTCAAAAATAAATTTTGATTTATAATTTGAAAAATATTTGCTAGCAGCCGAAATTGAAAGGAACGTCAATCGCCAACCAAAAAGATTTGCTGACATCATGATTTCTTCCCAATTTTATGTTGCGATAAGTATGTTGCAATAAATAAATAATTCTTGCTAAAATCTTAATTATTTTTCTAAAATAATATTCATTTTTAGCATATTTTATCAAAATAATTTATAATTTGTCAAAAAATACTGTTAAACTGGTCTAAAACATTTGTTTATCATTTTCGAAATAAAACAAAAACAGATCGTAACTCTTTACTTTTTGGCAGCCATTTTCTTTGTTAACAAAATTTAATTATCCAATCAGATTTCAGAAGAGGCATTATTTTTTCTTTGTTTGACATATAACATCATTTTTATTGATTTTTTTACTTGTAAAATAATTCAAGAAAGGGCAGCATCTTACAGAACTTTTTTTACTCTTTAAAACAAGCACAAAATCGTAATCGTAGTACAAAAAGTGACCAATTTAGAGTGACATCAAGCCACCTCACTTTTAAACGAATCGATCATGCAAAGAGTTAATTTAGAAGTGTCATAAGTTTAATCAGGATTATTTATAACAATTATTCTTCAATTAACATGCAAATAATGATTAACCATTTTTATTAGATTAATAATATTTCCAATTTTTTAAATCTTAAATTTAGACTTTAAATTTTGTTAAAAATAAAATATATCTATTATTCCTTTTATTTTTTATTACTTCATTTTTTACTTATCACAATTTTAAAATTATAGAAATAATTATTTCTACTAGAATACTTCAAATATGTGGTTATAGATACTATGTTCTTAACTTCTAATACATCACATGATCACCATCTCTTACACTAGCACATACTGTATGGAGAGTTTTGCCTTGTTCAACTACTAATACACATTTTGACTTGATTGAATCTTTTTATTTCAGCCATGTCACCTTTTTTTTAAAAAATTATATATATATTAAAAATTAATAAATAATCAAATGACTTTGTAGCCCTGGGTTAATGTAAAGTTGGAAGATTAAAATTTGGCAGAATTGGTAAAATCCATGGATTGTATGCTTATGAATTTGCCATTATACCATTGCAGTAAAGTATATAGGTCAAAATACATGACTTAATCAAAACTCACTATACATATGCCAAACACAGCAAGCTAGATTAATCAATGGATGCCAGAATGCTTGTGCATAAAATTCCCATCTAGTGCTTACTCATCCAACATCCCTAGACTAGTTTCTGGCTGTGGCCTTCATCAGTGAGGAGCCTTAACAACAGTTATACACAAGCATAAGAGATGGTGGTCATGTGATGTTTATTAACTTAATTAATAAAGTTTATTTACCATAATAAATACTGTATGTAGTATATGCACTATATGCTACTGTCATTAACATTTTCCCCACAATTTTCATCATAAATTAATCAACTTTCTAAACATATATGAGCATCACCTTAATCCTATATATGTAATAAAATTCACGTTGATATATATTAAATACAGTGATATTCATATAATTAAATTTATTCTGTTAGAAGTACTTTCAGACTATATTTCTTTTAGTGTTTGACAACTGTGTAATGATATAACATTCAGTGATCAAAATGAAACTTTATTTTATACCTCCCATAATTCTATTCAGTTCCCCCACAATTCTGTCATATTAATGTTTGATGATTGATATAAAAATTATACAAATTGAACATTGCCCCAATAAATGAAAAATAAAAGAAACTATATTAATTTAGAGGAATCGTCAAGTATTAGTGCATCATCAATTATCAAACATTAAAATAACAGAATTGTGGGAAAAGTGAATAGAATTATGGGAGTTATAAAATGTCTAGTTTTGATTATTCAACGTTATATCATTATATAGTAGACAAAAATTAAAAGAAATATAGTCGAAAGTATTTCTAACAGAATAAGTTGAATTATTTAATATATATCAAGTTGAATTTTACATTATTTTGAAGGAAAACGGGCATCAGAATTAATATTTTAATATATATCATATAGATTCTCGTGGATTTGAAATATTTTTGAAATGTTTTATTGAGAAAAAGACATTTAAATATGTATGAAACATAAATAGTACTTACATGTATTTATTTTCTTAATATTTTTGATTTTTACGATATAGAGCTGTCATGAAATACCCGTGTTTCCTTCATGTGATAATAACTCTAGCTTGATTAATTACCGATAAAGAATATTTGTTAACAAATTTAAAAAGTTAAATGTAAATTTAATTCAAGATTTAAAAATTTGTATGAAGCTGATATTATTGTTTATAATATTATAATTCTTTTCAAATAAAAATTAAATATAATGTATATTTGTTATACCTCAAGTTGATTTTGAAGTAATTTCAATTCAAAATGATTTATATTTGAAATTAATTTGCGTTTGGAGTAGTTATGCCAGCATTATTTCATGACATCACAGTCTAATTTAAATCGTAATATTAGCAGGATATTTCTTTATATTTAAACTTATAATATTTTATCTCATTAATATTTATAATGCAGTTTTATATATTGAGATATTAGAATAGGTTATGGCGAGCAAAGACAATCTGCTCCCAATGTCACTTAGCTATCTTCACTTGCTAGCAATCTGTTGCGACAGGATTTTGTAGTTCAATTTGGTGCTGCCTGCAATCTTAACTTTTATTTAAATAAATAGAATTAATTAATACTATCTTTATTAATTTTTAAGTTCAGTCTAATACAATATTATTTTAGCGATCACAACTTTCATTGGATGTAATAACTATAATTGTTGTTTTTTTTTTCTTTTTTTTTCCTATTGATGTTATTATAAATGAAATTTGTTTTAAGTAAACAAAAATATAAGATTAAAGAAATTTAAATTAAATATAGTACTGACCTGTTATTCTTACCATTAATATGTTGCAATGTAAAATTACACTAATAAAAAAATCAATCTATTGCGAGGAGGGAGGTCAAATTTCACAATTTTTCCAAATGAGATAGGGTTGCTGTTGTATATTTTGGAACTGACATAGCAGCCTAATTGTTAATAAATTCAAGCTTTATTCAATCATACAACTGTTAACTATCCAGCAAAGAAAAGAACCACAGTAAAGGGTGGAAGTACTGTTGTGAATGAATTGATACCATTGCCAAAAAAATGAGGGGTCAGAATGACTAACATCAAGGTAGGATGACAACTTGGCCTAACATGGGCTTCGAAAGGTCCATCATCATATTTTCAATGAAATGGATGGCTAAAGAATTGTAGGAGGTCCATTAAAGTAAGAAGATTGGCTATCTTAATATAAATCTGAGCACTGATTGTATATATGTGTGGAAATGGTAATTTGGACCAATTAATGAGTGCTGGTTTAGCATGGAATACATATATTGGTGGTTAATTACCTTTTCAACCTGTGTGTGATCAGTTAGGTCAGCAATATACGATGGCATGGAGAGTTGAGGGTCGTGTGAAAGTCTGAGTTCGAATCCCTTATATATAAGTTAGTATTATAAATAAATGGAAAACAAAAAATGTTTAATGATTATTCTAATGCAATATGCATACAAGGTTTCGTCATATTATATTCTATAGTTTGCCAATTTATCTGGATAAATGATATCCATATATATATACTTACTCTTAAAAAGCAACGTTGTAGTTTTTTTTTTTTTTTAATTTTGTATTTTTCCCATTAAAGTTTTAGTTTAAATAATGAAACACAGGTTTAACTGTTTAAGTTAAATATGTTTTTTCTATTTGTAGCTTTAATTTTGAAAGAAGACTAATTATGTATATAAAAGTACATCCTTCTGCTTTTTTTTTTTTTTAAAAAAAAAAAGTTTGTGATTATTTACTGTCAAGATTTAAGACTAAAAAATCCCAAATCTCTTTTTTTAAAAATGTTTTTTGTATTAATTTGTTTTATGCAAAAAGTATATATAACTAAATCAATAATTGATCTATAATTTTATATAATATATAGGGTATATGACTACCCACCACTATCCACTCTATCTCATAACACTGATACACTTGAACACATATACGGTGAAAAGATAAATAATCACCAATAATCGTATTTCATGCTAAACCAGTAATCATCAGTTGATCCAGATTACTATCTCTGCACATATATGCTATAAGTGCTCAGATATATATTAAGATAGCTAATTTTCATACTTTAATGGACAGGCTTCAATCTACTCCACACTCCAACTTTTCAACCATCCATCCAATTGAAAATCTGATGATGGAATGCTGAAAGGCCACCCTGAGGCTGAGATTCTTGTCACACCCATGTTGACCTATGGTCAATCTGACTCCTCATGTACAAGACATAATCCATTTAATTCATATACAAGGGATGGGCAGACATATCTACTATGTAATAACTGAAACACAGGCTTATTACATACCTGCGTCTATATATGTAAGGTATATGAGCACAATCTTAAGAATATAAATGATTCATTTGCTTGTGTTATAATTGAAGATTCTTGTATAAGCCCTTTTATTATTTTTTCTGAAAGATAAAATATAAAATCTTGTAATCTAGTTAAACTATAGGAATGATAACTGTTATTTATTTACCATAAAACTTCAATTGTTAAAATAATTTGCCACATTAAGTGTTATTGTTGTTTAGTAGGAAGTAGTTATATATTTGAATTTAATTAGAAAGGAATAATTAAATTGTTCTAGTAAAATTGTATTTATGTAGAGATGATGCTATAGACAATAGTCGAAGAAAGAGGAGGAGACTCACATTTAAATGAATCTTTATAATCTCTTCTAGATAAACTTAACATTTCTTTTTTAGACATTAGTTCATAACAATCCTAGTATTGATCAGTAAATGGATACTTAGTTATTCTTATCCAGAGAATAAAACAAGTTAGAAAAGTTATTCAAACGACCTCTCCTGGTGTCTGATCAACCATTAGCGTAATACTGCTTTTTTATGAGAGGTTTTTAAATGGCCTTTGCTCTGAAATATATCTAAAAGCTATTTTATCCTATATACCTATACTCATATTTACTTTTTAATTTTATAAAAATTACATATAATTATTTTATATTCACTTTAAGCTTTTGGTTATTTTAAAACTTGTTATCAAAATATATAAAATGCGCTAACACACACAAGCACACAAAGCTAAGAACAAATAAAGCAAATATATATTATTTTAATATCTATTCATTAAATGGCTAAGCGCTTTCAAGGTTCAAGCCCTCATAATCATAGCCGTATTACAAAATATAATAATTTGACTTGGAGTGATGCAAATTTATGCAAATGAAATAATTATGCATTCCATTTCTTGGATATTTTGTAGCAAGAGTCTTTTCTATTGATGGCATCGCCATCTCTAGATATAAAGAAAGCTTCTTTTATCTTTCTTTTTAGATCATGCCGCTCTCTGCATACCACAACTGGATTTCCCGGTTGACAATCATGCCCAGCTGAAGGACGGTGCTGCGCAAAAACTGAACTGTTTTTAGCTTTGTGTGCTTGTGCGTGTTAGCGCATTTTATATATTTTGATTCATAATTAGCCACAAAGTATAAACTATTTGCTTATTTAAAACTTGTTATTGAATAATTTTCATATGTATATATGCAAATAATCAATAAGCAGTGTGTGTCTAGGAGCATCTTTTTTTTTACTGATTGCATAACATATCAGCTCATTAAAAGTGAATTATGTTTTGATTCTAACATAAAGAAAATTGCTGTTTTTAGGATAAAGCTAGTTTATAAAGGGCTAAATACTGTTTTTCATACCGACATTCTGTTTAATCCTCTGTATTATTTCTCACCTTTTCTTTTTATTTATATTTCTTTAAGTTCATGGTCTTTAGTCAAGGGTATCGTTATAAAGTCATGTCTGAGTGATATATTGTCTTCTTGCACTACTTATACAAGCTTTATTATCTCCAATCTTCTTTCTTTACTTATATATTCAAGTATATAAGCATGCAGTATGTCAAAGCCTATTGAATTGTGAAAGCATCAACAGTATGGGTATTATGATCTTGCCAAGATATTCTATTCAAAAATTATTTGTTCAGATTCTGGTTTTGAAACAGGAGTTTTATTCAGAAAATAAATACGGTACTAGTATCATCCATGGTACAGGTTGCTAGATGGCGCTGTTGGTACTCTGATACTAGTATCAATGTGGTACTGTCAATGATACTAGTACCATAAATACCTAGTTGATTAAGTTTAGTTAGAGATTTCTTTGCTTCTATTGTCTCCATCTTTTTTCAAAATATGGAAGAACTCAAAACTGTAAAAATGATCTTTTTTATAATATCTATTACTTCTTCCTTCCCAATTGATTTTTAATTTAATCAGTAAAAATAGTTGAAATAATATTAATAGTAGTAATATATAAGATAACAGTGGTAATAAAAAAAAGATTTCAAGTTTTATTCCAAATTAATATATGAAATATGCCAATTTTGCTTAATCCCGAATCTTCAAGACACAAATGTAGCTAAGAAATTCAAAACATCACATGATGACCATTTCATATGCTTACACATGCTGTTAATAGGAGTACCAAATTCTCCATACAGTAGTGTCACCAAGTGCAAACCTTTGTAATCAATGGATGCAGGAAGGTTTGTGCATAAAATCCCTATCTAGTGCCTACTCATCTAACAACACCAGACTAGTGTCTAGCATCCATTGATTACAAATTTTTGCTCTAGGTGGCACTACTGTTTGGGGAGTTTGGTACTTGTATTAAATTGCAACCTTAATATTGATAGAGTTGTTTTAAATAAAACTTATCTTGCAGAGGAATGTTTTTATAAAGGAGAGATATTCTAGAGAAAAGGAACTACATAATCATATTGGATTGACTGTAAAATCTAATTTGGTATCTAAATGAAGCAACAAAGTGGTAATCACTTTTAAAAATTCTTATGTTAAATAATATCTAAGTCTGTTTGATCAGCGGGTATTATATTCATAAATTTCTGAGAAAGAAATCTTTTATTTTCTAGGATAATATTATTACACCAATAAAAGGTTAATATTTTTCCTTTGATGGCGACTTGAATGAATGGGTTGATATAAGCAATAAATTACAGGCCAAATTTATTGCAAATAAAGATATTGGCCTTGTGAACTGAATTTTTGTCAACATATAGATTGATTAGAAGAAAAAGTTGTTAAAAAAATAAAGTAGTATAAAGTAGTCACTTCAAAGCAATGGAATATTTAAATTATGTTATAGTTTGAAGTTCACATATCATAGAAACAACTTCTATATATGTGAGTGTGTACCTGTTGTTAGGCACATAATACTTCAGTGCACTAAAATGAAAACTATGACGTTAAAAAGTAGATCCAATCCAAACATACTGGTAATAAGATTGATCTTCATTTATGCGAGATTCGAACATTTGATAAACAAGAAAATTGATAATTTGGAATTTACATCATCTAAAATTTTTAAAAAAAAATATGTCAGAAATCTTAATATAAACTGAGCACTGATTATATATATATGTGTGGGAGATGATAATCTGGACCAACTGATGAGTGCTGGTTTAGCACGAAATACGTATATTGGTGATTGTTTATCTTTTCTACATGTGTGCAGTCATGTGTATCAGTTGTATGAGATGGTGTAGATAGTTAAAGAGTGCTTGAAAGTCTGAGTTCAAATCCCCTATATTTATTTATCTAATATAGCCTGTTTTATTAATTAATGATTTAAATAGAAAAAAAACATAATGATTTCTTGATAAAATTATAGAAATATGAAAGAATAGAATATTTGCTTCAAGAAGTCTTAAGAAGTGTTGGGAAATTAAAACTGCAAAAAAAAAATAAAAAAAAATAAAGTCTGATTATTAAAATCTTTTTAGTTATGTTTTTGAAGTATTAAATGTAACATCTAGATCTGAAAAATAATAATAATCTTTTTACATCTTAATAAAAATGATTTTGAAATGATGGGTATAATATTTTGGCGTACTTTTATACGACGTATGATTAAAAAATTGAGATTGCACCCATTGATATATTTATCATATTAGTCCACATACATTTAACCTAAAATAATGAGATTAAAACATTTTCTGTTATCTTATTAAAAAACAGACTGCGAATTCTGATGGGACATCTAGAGAACTTTTGAATATAGCAAAATATTAACTTCAAAATTATTGGAATATTTTATAAAAATATGGATCCACATAGATATTCCACTTGTTTTTAAGTAAGCCCTGGTTATAATTTATAAAAATAAAGAAATAAAAAAACTTGGCTTAATTATCTTTAAATATGATTATTTATATAGGAAAATTAATTTCAATGATTTTTACTATATATTCTATCATATACGAATAGGAAACAGCCACCTAGTGGGATTTTATAGAAGTATGGAGCAAAATGATTAGTAATTTTTGTTGCTAAAAAAGTGACTGCAAATTTATTATTTATTCATGCCAACTGCTTTCATCAATTTATCAACCAGCAGAATTTATGATAGTATTTTTTTTATTTTAAGTAAAATCTTTATTAACAAAAACCAAAATTATATACATTTTTACAATAATTATTTGAATACAAGTATAATAGATATATAATCCTTCTAAATTCTTTTCTTCCTCCTCTGTTTTTGCTGTCTTCATATATAATATTGAATTTCAAAAATCTCACACACTTCATTTTTTAGCAAAAAAAACTTTTATTATTGATAACAGTTTCGACTGTACCATGCAGTCTTCATCAGATCTACAAAATTTGAACACATATAAACATACAACCCTTAAAATACATCATTATATATAAAATTATTAAATTCCTATCCAATTTTTAAATTTTTTAAAATTAATTCCTAACCTTTTCAAATCATATAATATCATTAACATATTTGCATTCTTATTTTATATTCTTTTAAAAAATTTTACCCTCTTTCTTTATAACACATATCTATACATATAACTTTAATACATATAATATTTACATTATAAAATAATTTTAAATAATTTTAATTACATTACTCCCAAATTTTTTTTTTATTTTTTAATCACTATCAATATATTCTTTCTTTATCTTTTATTCCAGCTAAATACTAATTTTCATTCATTTTTCCAAATATAAAATTTTCTTACTTTAATCTATCCTTTCAAATGTCCTCCATTTTACTCTAGTAATTTAACTTCCTTTTTAACCTCTCTTTCATATTCTATCCTACAGCTCTCTCTATTAACTGTTTTTATAACTATTAATACTTTTAATAAAAATGGGGGAGGGGTAAAAACAATAATAGCATAAAAGGAAATAATAGTATAAGAGAAAAATAAAGTTTTTTTGTTTTTGGGTGTGATAAAAATAGTAAAAAGTATTAATAGTTATAAAAATAGTTAATAGAGGGAGCTGTAGAATAGAATATGAAAGAGAGGTTAAAAAGGAAGTTAAATTACTAGAGTAAAATGGAGGACATTTGAAAGGATAGATTAAGGTAAGGAAATTTTATATGAAATAATTAAGAAGGAAAAATGAATGAAAATTAGTATTTAGTTGGAATAAAAGATAAAGAAAGAATATCTTGATAGTGATTAAAAAATAAAAAAAAATTTTGGGAGTAGTGTAATTAAAATTAAAATTATTTAAAATTATTT
Source organism: Epiperipatus broadwayi (assembly GCA_028023455.1). Classification (NCBI taxonomy): domain Eukaryota; kingdom Metazoa; phylum Onychophora; class Udeonychophora; order Euonychophora; family Peripatidae; genus Epiperipatus; species Epiperipatus broadwayi. The sequence continues at coordinate 11,872,828 of JAQFVV010006208.1, read as the reverse complement.
TATAATGTAAATATTATATGTATTAAAGTTATATGTATAGATATGTGTTATAAAGAAAGAGGATAAAAGATTTTAAAAGAATATAAAATAAGAATGTAAATATGTTAATGATATTATATGATTTGAAAAGGTTAGGAATTAATTTTAAAAATTTAAAAGTTGGATAGGAATTTAATAATTTTATATATAATGATGTATTTTAATGGTTGTATATTTATATGTGTTCAAATTTTGTAGATCTGATGAAGACTGCATGGTACAGTCGAAACTGTTATCAATAATAAAAGTTTTTTTTGCTAAAAAGTGAAATGTGTGAGATTTTTGAAATTCAATATTATAATAGATATACTGAATTTTCAGATGTAATTAATTTGAACACAGATCTTCAAATTCCCTTCAGTTATCCACTCCATCTTATCTAACCGATATACATTTATCATCAGATTTTCAATAATATAAATGGCTAAAGGATTGGAGAAGATTGAATAAAAGTTTGAAGATTTGCTATCTTAATATAAACTGAGCACTGATTATGTGTGGGGGGGGGATGATCTGGATCAACTGATGAGTGCTGCTCCAGGGTGAAATACATCTATTGCAGATCATTTATATTTTTTTACACGTATGTGGCCATGTACATCGTTTATATAAGACGGACTGGATGTCTTTTTTAAATGAGTAATATTTTTTTGATATTAATAAAATCTAACCTCTACATGATTATATAAATGCTATATTACTAGTAGTAAAAAAATTCTGACGCTTTGAAATGAAACTGTGTTTATATTTTTGTAGTATAGGAGTGTTTTTAGGTGTCTTCACCAAACATATATTGAGTTGTGGTAGTTATTTGAAATTACTTGAACTGATTCAAGTGTAAACAAGAACTTCATCTTTTTGGTTTCTAGATTTAAAGGATTTTGATTACTGAGCTTTTTTTTTTTCAATTTATAGGATTATCTAATATTTTTAATGTTTTGAATGCAAATTATAACAAGTTTGGGTTAGTTAAATATTGATCAAAAAATGTAAATGCTCCAATAATTTGAGAGTTAAGTCAGTTGTTTTTTTTTTTTTTAAAGAAGGAAGTTTTTTCTAGTAGAAGATGCTTTTGAATACAAAATAGATTGATTCTACTGCTGCTGCATTTAGACAATTAGAATATATGGCATTTTATTATAGTGGTATAATGACTTTAATCTATGGAAGTGAAACATGGACTCCTATGAGCATAATATGAAGGATTTAAAAAATTTTAAACATATGATTGCAACATTTGATGAATGTGATGATATTAAACAATTGTAATGGCTGATACCGATTAGACTGATCATGTCAAGAAAAAAAAAAAGACTTAAAAAACATTTTATGGTAAACTTAATTATGATTTATATGAGAGAATTGTTTCCAATTACCCTATAAAGGTCAAAGACTTTTTTTTAAAAAAATATTATATTAACTGCTTTTTGGGGGGAGGATATATCTACAGATGGAATAAAATGGAAAGTTGTCAAGCGTTGTTAGCCGAGAGGTCATCGCAGCAGCCTTGCAAGCAAGTAGTTGTTTGCAGATGGTTGTGGATTCACCTCCGGGCCGATGCTATGACATATGAAAAAAAAAAATGGAATGTTACAACTATGGGTTGTTGTTATATTGAAAGAAAGGGTTGCTTAAAAATTAAAAGTTAGGCACAATATGTCATATAATTAAACAAAAGACTATTATGCAATGAATATTGTTATATCTATGTTTCATGGATTGATCATAATCATCACAAAGCTCAAATAATTTATGAAATAAATAGTGGAAAATGTTAAACAAAACCCATGCCCCAGTTTGTACATGATAGGACTGATACAGTGAAATGCACAGTATAGAAATGCACAATAAAGGGGTACTTTAAAGAGCTGAACATAATGATGAATGTTTTACTGCAAATAAATTTAAACATTAAAATAAAACAGATCATATTTACAGAGTTTAAAAATATCAGATTGTCAACATGCATGTAGAGTTCTGGATGTTTTAAGCCTCTATCTTATCTGTTTATGAAATATATGTATAGTGAGAGAATGTAGGCTGAAAAAGAATAATTGCATTATAATAGAATTTGAGATGAAGGGTACATAACTGATAACAGTTTCCTCAGCTATGTATTAGTTAATCTTACGGCAGTAATTATGACCAAATTATGCATGTATCTGAGATTTCTAATGCCCAGTCGAATTAGGAATGATAAATGATATTATCAGCCTACAAAATATGATAAAAATACTGAGCAGGAATCGTGTTAACTAAATATGAAAAGCATAAAGAAGCAGTGTAAGTTCATAGTTTAAATTGAGTTATAGATTATTGGAATTGCATGACAGAGATGCTGCAAAATCATGCATAAAATAATAAGCAGGTAAAATGTATAAAGGCTCAATTGAAAATATTAAAATATTTAAATTCTATAAAAATATAGTATTGAAAAAAAATTTTTTTTTTTTAAATTTCATTGAAATTATATAATAATTTATGATCAAGTGCCATTTTAGCATGTGGTAGCATGGCACAGTTTAAAGTTCTGACAGTATTTACCCCCCCCCCCATACGCCAGCATATTTTCTTTAATTAAGAATAATTTGAGAAACTTTCACTCAATAAAAAAATACTTTAACACTGAGTTCACTGATGATAAATTTATTGGTAGCAAGTAAAAGTAAATTTAAAATTTATTATTTTACTCTCTGTATGTTAAGTTCTCTTTTCAAGCAGGTTATGGTAAATAGGACATTAGGATACTATGATTGAGTAGTAACATAATATCATACTTGGTCGTTTGACATTGCTTGTTGTCACAAAAACATAATTTATCACAGCATCTCAAATTTAGTACTACATCATAAATTATTGGAAGCTTCTTGTATCAATTTGCATCAAAAGAGAGACATTACTCTCAAAATCTAAAAAAAGAATAGAGTTCAGACAAGGCAGCCCATGATTTTTTCTACTTACTTTTTAACATCTTCATAAAGAACAATAATTTAATCTATTTGTTCTACTATCAGCGCCATCTATCACAATTTTGAATAATAATGGATACTAAATGTTATATCATATTCTCAGACATGTTTCAGGCTTCTGACATTTTTCAATTAAAAAACATGTCCTCACACATCCATCAACCATCTTTATATTTTTATATTAGCCAAGCTTATAACTTGAGTTATAAACTCAAACTTAAAAAAAAGATTGCATAAATTTTTCTGATTACTTTTAACATCTGCATTAAAAGCGATAATTTACTATGTTTACTCTTTTCCAGAGTCAGCTTTTAAAAAGCCTGAGTAGAATAAATAGAGTGGATTAGATATATAATAACATAGTAAAGAAATAAAATCATATCAAATAAATAGTAGGATTTGAACTTAGGATTTTCAATTTATATTCAATGTCCACTCCATCTCAAACAACTGATACACATTACCACACACATGTGAAAGGGATACTTTATCCCTATATATATTTCATGCAGAACCAGCACTCATCAGATGGACCAGATCATAATCCCCCACATATATATATATATACATTCAGTGCTTGGCTTACATTAAGGTAGCAATTCTTTAAAGTTTAATGAACAGGCTTCAATCTTCTCACCCTTCCAACTATTCAACTGTCCACTTTATTGAAAAATCCATGATGGAAATGCTCAAAGCTTTATAAACAAGGCAAAACTCTCCATACAGTAGTGTCACCCTGTGCCAACCAGAGTAATAAATGGATGCCAGAAGGCTTGTGCATAAGATCCCTATCTAATGCATATTCATCAAATATCCCCAGACTAGTTTCTGGTTTGTGGCCTTTGTCAATGAGGAGTTTTGGATCTGAGAGCCCTGCACCTAGATCTTAGGATCTAATGCAACTTCCTCACTTATGAAGACCACAAGCCAGAAACTAGTCTGGGAATATTGGATGAGTAGACATTAGATAAGGATTTTATGCACAAGCCTTCTGGAATCCATTGATTACTCTGGTTGGCAGGATGGCACTACTGTATGGAGAGTTTTGCCTTGTTTATAAACAATTATGTGTTTGTATAAGAGATGGTGATCATGTGATGTTTAATGGTTTAACACCAATCCTGGTTAATAGGATAGTGGTGGCTATGGTTGTTAAAGAGCCAAAGACATCAAAATGTATGCATGGCTATATAAGCAATTGAGCTTAGATTGAAAATATTTTTGTGTTTTCAATTTTATTCTCATATTTTTATAGTTAAGTAGAGATAAAATGTGGTTGCTGGAGGGTTGCATTAGATGCTAAGATCTAGGTGCAATGCTCTCAGATCAAAGCTCCTCACTGATAAAAGCCACAAGCCAAAAACTAGTCTGGGGATATTGGATGAGTAGGCATTAGATAGGGATTTGATGCACAAGCCTTCTGGCATCTATTGATTACTCCGGTTGGCACAGGGTGGCATTATTGTATGGAGAGTTTTGCCTTGTTTATAAACAATTATGTGCTAGTATAAGAGATGGTGATCATGTAATGCTCAAAGCTCTTGGTGGTTTTGATATTGTAGTCATACCCATGTAGACATTGTGAAATACATATATTGGGAATAATTAATTTTTTTTAGGGGTGTGTGATCATGTGTTTCAATTGTTTGAGACGGAATGGGGATGAATATAGACTGAAAATCCTAAGTTAAATCCTCTATTTACTGTAATGAATAGATTAATTAAAATTTATATCATTGTTTTACATGTAGTTTTGAATTTTAATAATAGATTGTTGAACGGGATAATTACTGCACTACCAGGGATAATAAACTCCTCACACTTTCGTAATATTTTATTGCTGGAGGCAGTAAGGTATTATGAAAACTGTGTGTTGTTTACTATTACAGCATGTGGCATTTAAGAAACAGATGCACGTTTTAATTTTTTTGTGTGAAATAAATATCCATAAAAAATTATTACTAAAAAAATCAACTGTGATAAAATGTGACAAGAAAAAAATGCCATATGGTAAATTAATTGTGGTCTCCTGGGTACGCATAAAATATCTCAACCACCTGTAAGAATTTATCAGACAAGGTTACATATTCTTTTATAATTTGATCTTTATTTTTTTTGTCAAAAACATAACCTTAAAGTTAATTCTAATGTAAAACTATTTAAGAATATGGTGTCATTTAAAGGTTAATATTTTTTTAAAAAAAGAAAAGGGGAGGAGGAATAAAAAAAATTAAAATCAGTTAAATATTTTGTTTTACATTACTTTATCTTATGAAATTACACAGGTCAAAATTCAGAAAAAAATAATCTTAGATACAATTTAGCAGCAAGACATCATCTTTTGCATATATAGAGAGAAAAGGCAATAGGCAGATATAACACAATAATTATGAATTAATATCTGATTATAATAATTCATTGTCTAATACATTAATCAGCAATAAAGAGATGCAATATAAATACATTGTATAAAAATGTAGACCATTACATAAGTAAGTAATAAATATTTATCACATGTATCTGTACAAGTCCATGTGTGGAAAGCTACATCATGACAGTCATTTCACTTAAGAGTTCTTCAGTATAATCTTAAGCATTCAATAGATGACCATCAAACCCTATACACAGTTAGATAGATATTTTTTAATAATCAGCAAAGTTAATAAATAAGAGATTTTGTAACTATCAAATTTTGCTTCTTTTCTTAGCTATGTAATTCTACCAGTAGCGTTAACTTGCTTCTCAAGAAAAGATTAAATTTTATTTCACAATTTAACTAATAACTCACGGAGCAGGAGATCATAAATAGTACTTAAACTTATCAGCTATTTACATGTAAATTTGTGATTTACAATGATCGGAGAAGAAAGTTTAAAAGGCTTGTTATGTCACTAATAACATTGATGCAAGGCAAAACTCTCCATACAGTAGTGCCACCCTGTGCCAACCAGAGTAATCAATGAATTCCAGAAGGCTTGTGCATAAAATCCCTATCTAATGCCTACTCATCCAATATCCCCAGGCATTAGATAGGGATTTTATGCACAAACCTTCTGGAATCCATTGATTACTCTGGTTGACACAGGGTGGGACTACTATATGGAGAGTTTGCCTTGCTTATAAACAATTATGTGCTACTATAAGAGATGGTGATCATGTGATTCTTAATGATTTAACATTGACATCACCAAATATTAATGTCGTGTTTTCCCCTAATAATACTAGTTTAACTGATAAGTTTAAGTGCTATGATTATGATCTAGATTGAAAGCATTTCTCAGCAAGTTATTAATTATATTGTGAATTAAAGTTTAATTTTTTTCCTGAGAAGTGAGTTTACACTTCTTATAGAAATAAAAGATCTGTTTTTTACATATTTATTTGTAATCAAAATTAGCACAAATTCCCCATTAAACCAGAGTAGCCAAAGAAAATAAATTCTAAAACACAACCAATGGTTTCATGGCTACAAGAAGATTTCTCAAGTGTAAAGGACTACAATATAACAAATTTATATTAAATATTACCCACAATTCCCACTTACATCCCGCACCCCCTTAATATTAAAAGAACTTTTAAATGAGTTAATTGCTTCAGAATCATACATTTTTAATAATAAAGATTTTTTTAAATTCTTTTTTTTATTTTTATTTAAATAATCTTTATTATTAAAAATTTATGATTCTGAAACAATTATCTTATTTAAAAGTTCTTTTAATAGTAATGGTGTATGGGTTTTAAGTGGAATTATAGGTAATAGTATAAATTAGTTGTTATCTTTTAGTTTCTTTACACTTGAGAAGTCTTTTTGTAGAGTGAAACCATTGATGGTGTTTTAGAGGTTTTTTTTTTTTTTTTTTTGGCTAGTCTATTTAGTGGTGAATTTGGGGTAATTTTGATTATTTTATTTACTCGTTTAGTTTTAGGCTTTTAATATATTTATTTGTAAATATAGATTATGGATGCATAATTATGAAGAGTATAAAAGGAGGATTGATAAGTAGATTAGAGAAAAAGAAATAGGGCTATGGAAAACAGAAATAAATAAAAAGTTATGTTAGAATGAACATATATACAATATGGAGGAGCAAATGCCACTATTAGTGAAACTTATTTTGTTACAAAGAAATAAAGTCATATGTCACATGACCTAATTTAACAAGCTTGTATTATAAATGTTATATATAGAGCTTGCAAATAAGCTCTTAATAAGCTTTGCAGAATATCCCCAATGCCAGACCGGTTTCTGCTACTGGCTTCCTCAGTGAGGTGCTAGGATATTCAAGCATTAGATTAAAAATACCAGGACAAGTCCAGAACTTTATATTTGGCTATCAGAAAAGGAGGCAAAAATAATATAAAAATTTGAACTATAAATGTAGCATATGTGATAGAGAGAGAATATTAAACAATATGTTCAGGAATGTAAAATGTTGAAAGAAAATTGTGGTAAATTATATAAAAAATAGAAGAAATGTAAAGCTAAAGAATGCGAAAGATATAGAGACTGCTTTATTATTTATTTAATTAAATTTGACAAAAATATATTAACGGAATGAAAAAAAAATAGTAGTAATATATTAATATCTGCACAGAAAATGCTTTAACAAAAGTATATATTTGGATCTGTATCCTAATACAATTTGCCATAAATATTTGCAAATATAAAGTTACAATAAAATAATGTTTTATATTGGCTTATGATTAATTTTGAAAATGCATTTTGGTTCAACACTGCAAGATCCAGGTAAATTATTGCATGGTATTTTGAATTATAGTATCTTCATCATTTGATGTTTCATAATGCTGTTAGATAAATATAAATTAAAAAAGATATTATGGAATCGATGGATGTAAGAGAAGTGTATGTCTTAATTAATAAAAGAATTAATAAGAATTATTGAGAGAACATTGACTATGAAGGAAATTAATTACTATGCTAAGAAGTTTGTAATGGATGAATTAAAATTTATAGATGAAAATATTATTATTAATTATAAAAATTAATACTATTAAATGGAATAAGAATGGCGTACAAGTTATCATATGTATTCCAAATATGCAATTATATGTTGTCTGATTATAAAGACGAAATTATGAAAGTAATAGAAAAAAAATTATCAAAGTATATATTAGATATGTAGATGATATGTTTGTGTGTGAGAAATAAGAATAATATAAATTTATAGAAGAAAATATTATTGCTAGTTATAAAGATTAATACTATTAAATGGAATAAGGATGACATATGAGTTTACCATGTGTGTTCCAAATATGTGATTATATATTGTCTGTTTATAAAGAAAAAATTATGAAAACAATAGAAAAAAGTATCAAAGTATATATTAGATATGTAGATGTTATGTTTGTGGGTGGAAAAGAAGAGAGTAATATATAAACTAGAGAAAGGCTTAAATAAACTAAACAATGGAGAATAATAAAACAACCTGCTGAAAACTTTGAATACAAATTATATTGAAATCTCTTTAGATGAAAGAATGTGTACTCTAAATTTAAAGTTCTTTTTTATGTATAAAATGGCTGATTTAATTTTAATCAAAAAATGAGAAATTATATAAGTATATAATCATAAAAAGTAAAAATAATGGATTTTATACACAAAATATGATATTGGATGCATTAGAAAAATTATACACAATTTTATAAGAAATTCAAATAACATTAATAGTAAACTGTTGATTGCTGTTTTAGCATGAAATACGGGTATTGGTGATTATTAATCTTTTCAACATGTGTGTGATCAGGTGGGTCAGCAATAAGAGATGGCATGGAGAGTTGGGGGTCATGTGAAAGTCTGAGTTCGAATCCCACATACATTATATATATGTATATGCAGATTTAAGCCTGTATAGTGAATTAATTTAAATATCATATAAGGCAAATGCCATTAATAAAAGGATAAAAGCTTTTTTTAAATATTATCATGTTATATGTAGGGTTCCACCCAATGTAAATGGATACTTGATAATATTGAAGATAAAATTAATAATGCGTGAAAAAGTAATATAATATACAGAATTATTTGTCTTTTTGGGTCATCATATTTGGAGAAATCTCAGTATTCATTGAAAAAGATTTCCAAAGTATTAATTATTATACAACAGAGACTTTATTTTTAAGTTGGATGAATTAAAAACGACATGAAAGAAGAGATAACGCAAAAGAATAAAAGAAGCTATTTTTATTAATAGAAGAAATAATTTGCTTAACCAACAAGGAGGTAATGTGAAAATTTATAAAGAAAGGTGTAATGTCAAAATTCATAAAGGAAGAGTGTTATGTAAAGTAACACATTATAACAGTTAATTACATGCCGTTAAGAAAGATCACATAGAAGTAATTAAGTATATGCTTCATTGGTTTTAAAGGTATTTTACTTATTACTTATGGACATGTATGAAGAAAGACAGAAAGAAAGAGGGAGAGAAAGAGAGAAAGAAAGGAAGGAAGGAATATGAACCATATAAAAATAGTCTAATAATAAGAAATGAATATATAGAGTTTTGTAAAATGATACCAAGAAAGTTAATAACAATATAAGAAAATATCAGAGTAGAATAAAGGTCACTAAAGTATAAAACAAGATCTTGGTATTGGTAGGAAACTTATTTCTGCTATAAGAAGAAAAAATGAAACTTATTAAAAAAAGAAGTGACTTCAAATGTGTGGAAGAGTTCTATAAAGAAAAATATATTAATGAAGAACAAAATACCCAAGTATCTTTTATAATTACTACATATTCTAAATTGCCCAGCATTTTAAATTAAGAAGTGAGATATACGATTAAATTTATGAAGGAAAAAGTGAAACTGTTGGTAAAGTTATATACCAAACAGCTAAATGATAAAGAGGTACCATCACATTAAAAATCGTTATAAACTGGTCTTCTGAGAAAACCCTGAGTTCATTAGTTTTTGCAAGTAATAAATCAAGTACTTTATAACTAAAATTATGCTTTCGGTAAGTTATTATTTTTAATTAGCAAATTGATCTGAAAAGTATTTAATCTACGGAATTGATAGTGGCAAAACCATTCTTCTAAAAATGTTTATATTAGTGTAGTTTGTTATCCTAAGGAAGGTAGAAATAGTCTACCATCTGAGAAGCTGCTGTAATGGAACAAGCCATTAATTATTTGTAGTTGCTTTATTTAACACATAAATTAATACACTGTACAGGCTTACACACACCTGCACATATATAATGTAATATATAAGAGATTCAAACTCAGACTTTCACATGACTCTCAGCTCTCCATGCCATCTCATATTGCTGACCCACCTGATCATACACATGTTGAAAAGATAAATAATCCACCAATATCCATATTTCATGCTAAACCAACAATCATCAGTTGGTCCAGATTACTATCTCCACACATATATACAATCAGTGCTCAGCTTTATATTAAGACAGCCAATCTTCATATTTTAATGGACAGGCTTCAAACTACTCCAACCCACAACTCTTCAGCCATCCATTTCATTGAAAATCTGATGATGGAATGTTCAAATCCCACATTAGTGCCAAGGTTGTCATCCTACCCACATTGACCGTATAGTCATTCTGACCCCTCATCTACTGGAGAATAATCCATCTACATACATATGTGTTAACATAGTAATGATAAATATTGGCTTTCAGCAACTAATATATTCATATTCTAATTAATCTTTCATCATAAAAATAATGATTTGAAGAGCTGTCATATAAAAATAAATAAATCTTATGCTCAGTTATTTGAAAACTCATGTGCTATTTATACACTCATGTGACAACTTGACTTCAAGGGTTTCCAATTCATTTGAGTAAACTGAAAAGGTTTTTTTGTAGTTCAGAATCGATATAAAGGACTTGTTCCTCAGTTCACTGCTCTCATCTCTACCTAACCTATGCAGGACAATAACTGTGCTGAATAGAAACCATAACAATATTCTGTTCTTGCATTATTCATTAGCAAGGTAATTCACTCAAGGTAGCGGAAATAGATATGCTTAATTTTCCCAATTACATTTAGAAGAAATAATAGTAAAAAACTTTTTCTTATGTCATAGCATTGACTGGGAGGTGAACCCGCAACAACCGTCTGCAAACAACTGCTTGCTTCCAAGGTGGCTGTGCTGACCTCTCGGCTAACAACGCTTGTCTATTAGTAAACATTTAACTAAAACAATTTCAATATTTTAAGAAATATTCAGTTCCGTAAGTAATCTCAGTTTTATTTACAGGAGGCCAAGAATTTTAGCCATTTCGGATAAAGAAAAAACTTCAGATAATAAAATACATCAAGGTTAAATATTGATGTATAAATTTGAATAATAATGATATTTACTAAGGTTGTAAACCTCAAGAATATGCGCGTGAAAGTGCGAAGCTAGGGACCTCTTAACCACAAGCTTACGCCTTGGAAGAAAAGAGGGGAATAATGATAATAATTTAATAGTGAATTTAAATTTTAATTCTTGCTTTCAGATAAAACTAACTGTAATTTTAAACAAAATTTGGAATATAGTACGAAAGCGCTTGGCAAAATAGTATTAGTGGTTAATAGTTTTTGAATTTTTTCTACTCCCGTTGTCACATTTTATACATGTACAATAATTTACATTTTTTGACAGAGTTATTGTGCTATTTATTTAAGAAATATTATGTAAAACTTTTTTTTTCTTGTTATATGTTATAATGACTATTAATAAGAAATTAGCACACACACCCTCCTGATTATAATCATTGAACATTGATAGGTTTTTTACAGTTTTCATTACAATAATAATTAAGCATTTTGCATTGATATAATAATTATTTTTGAGCCGGTAAAGTGCGAACATTATAGTTCTTTTTAAAAATAAAAATTTCAAAAACCAAATTAGATTTATTTATGAAATCAACATTTTTTTTAAAGTTGAAGTTAGTAATTTAATGGTTAATTAACTCAGTCCAAAGATTTAAAATATTGAAACACAAAGATTTTTTTTTTTTATGTGTCATAGCATCAGCCGGGAAGCGAACCCGCTAACCCGGGACAATTGCTTGTAAAGCAGCTGTCGCTGACCTCTCGACCACCAATGCTTGACAAAGATTTATTCTCAATAATTAACTGTTTTCCAATCTATATATTAAATATAAGTTAGTCATAAGTTCAATCTAGCAATTTGATTTTTAAATGTGGTATATTAAAATAAAGCATAAAAACAAGTTTTTGTACTGACATTTTAATTAAATATTTTCTGTTATCTTGAATTTTTTGTTTACATGTCAAATTATATATTATTTTTTGTAACTTTTTAAAAATAAAAGTTATTAAATTTGTATTAGATAAATTGTCAGTAGTATTTTACTGGTAAGTTCCACTTAATAACACAATTGCTATTTAAGTTATTCCAAAGATTTAAAACATTGAAGCACAAAGAAGTCTGTAATTAATAGGTAATAAATATTTTCCAATTCATTTTTGATATTAATTTTTAAAAATATTATTCAATCATATTTATGGAAGTCTGAGTTCAAAATACTCTATATATTACATTATTTGTACAGGTATATATATATAGCCTGTATGTTAGATATTAAATAATAGCTTGAATGTTTGCCCAGCCCTTATATATGTACTTAAATGGACATGAGGGGTCAGAGTGACTTATGGTCAACCTGGGTGTGACGAGAATGTCAGCATCAGTGTGGGCTTTGAGTGTTCCATCGTCAGATTTTCAATAGGATGGATGGCTGGAGAATTGGAGGGTGGAGTGGATTGAAGCCTGTCCATTAAAGTATGAATATTGGCTATCTTAATATAAATCTGAGCACTTATTGTATATATATGTAGAGATGATAATCTGGACCAACTGACAAGTGCTGGTTTAGCACAAAATACCTATTTGGTGATTATTTATCTTTTAGACGTATATGTGCTCAAGTGTATCAGTGGTATGAGATAGTGTGGAGAGTTGAGGGTCATGTGAAATTCTGAGCTCAAAATACCCTATATATTACATTGTTGCTCAAAATACCCTATATATTACATTGTTTGTACAAGTATATATATATCCTGTATGTTAGATATTAAATCATATTTATTGTAATTTATGAAATAAGTTTTTCATAGTGTTTTTGACTTCTTTTTTTCTATATACACCTGGGTCTCGTTTTATGCGGTAGATAGGTTCCTCAGAAAATGCGCACAAAAGAAATCACACAAAAATAGACTTAACTTACCTTGAAAAATGGGGGATACGTACTGTAATTTTCCAAAAATCGCATAAAAGCAAAGCAATAACGTAAAATTACTTTAAAATTCGCATAAAAAAAATAGGAAAATAAAATATGACTAATAAAAAATTTCAAATTTGAAAAAAATTGATACAAGACAAACTTTTTTTACTTTTTTTATTAACTACAGTATTTAATTTTATTCAAAACAATATATTTTTATGCGTAATTTACATTTTTTTCATATATGTACAGTATTTTAATAAGTATTACTATTTGAGACATCAGAATCTTCACAAGAGGAAATACAACTAGTGCCAACTTTATTTTTTTAAATTGGTCTTATAGTGGATTCACCCAAACTAAAATGTTTTCCAATCACTGTTGATCCTTCCCATTTCACTAAGCGATCTAAAATTGAAATTTTTGTTTCCAAAGAAATTCATTTTCTTGGGTGTTTTTTTCTCTCCATTGGGGTAAACTAAAAGTTTAAAATAAAAATAAGAACTTAGACTTACGATAATAAAAAGACACCCACTCACCACTGTTGGAAAAAATGTAATTAAAACTAACCATTAAAAATTAAATTCTTATTTTTGTCTTTAATTTTTTAATTTTCAATTCCGTTTAAAAATCAAATTTCATCGTTTCATGACATTAATTCAGATCACATTACGCGTAATTTTTAAATTGTTAATTACAATTAAAAATCAGATTTTAATTGTCAAATTTAATTGTGCCCACTGCTGTTACTCATTTTTTAAAAATAAACTTGCAGACACTAAATGCTTAATTGATTACGTACTCTTTTTTTTAAAAGCAAAAATAGAATGTGATTTAAAATGCAAAAACAATATGCATAATATAGACATCTGTAATGTTTGAACAGATTTACATTATAATCTTGTAAAATTTAATGTGTGTATATAAAATGGGGAAATCCTGATTTTAAGTGAATTATGAACTTCTTTATTGCATAAAATCTATTACAGTACTATTATAAAGCGCTGAAAATATTAAAATTATTAGATGGAAGTCGACCTCCGATAATATACTATTACTTTAAATATGACGTGAGTGCGTTAAATTTGTAATATTTAAAGTAATAGCGCATTATCGGAGCTCGACTTCTGATCTAATAATTTTTATCACATAAAAGAAAACCACATACAAAGATATTAAGAAGAAACATGAATCGCATAACTTCAAAATCGCATTAAATAAATCTGCATAAAACGAGACCCTGGGTGCAAGTTTTTTTTTTATTACTTTTTTTTAAATAATTTTTTTTTAGTTTTGAAAATGATCTATGATAATGTTATTTTCTTTTATTCTTTTAGTTTTTAACTTGTTACAAAAGATTTCTATTTTTTTAATAAAGAACAGAGTCAAAATGAATACTTTTTTTTTTGTCTAACTGATAAACTCCCCGTAATAATAATCAAGTATCATTATATTGTTGTAATACTCTATGCTAAGCATTTTATTCAATTAATAAAATGTGATACACTCACTTATAAGCACCACTGCATTATAATAAAAAAGTGCTATTCAGGTAGCAATTCATGGGGGAAAATATAGCTTTACAATACAAAAAATATCAATCTTGTAATTAATACACTGGATTTGGATTAGTCATTTACTATACTTAATCTAATATTTAAATAAGTCTATAACCTTAGTACATGTGCCTTGAGTGCTTAATCTAAACACAGGTCTCTCTTGTAATAAATTAAGCACTCAAGGCGTATGTACTAAGGTTATAGCCTTATTTAAGTATTATACGCTGACATTGCTTTTAATAAGAATTGTTATACTTACTCTAATACAGTCTTCTCTTGTAATTTTGAGTAGTCAATGGCTCTAAATTCAAATTTCTAGATTAATTACTTGCTATTGACCAACATCAATAAGGTATACTGCATTGTGCCTAATGTTATTCAAATTCCCTAACATTTTGAACCTATTTAACTTGAAGAGGTATATAAATGTGGCATTAAGAGGATAACTAAATATTTTAATGACCAGTATGCTAAGTGAAAGTATGTTTGATATTTTTTTTTGACAAAGGATAGTATACACCAAATAAAATATCACATGACATGTCCAATTTATTTTCAACATCTGCATTATCTTTATTTAGTTCATATCGAGCTGTTTATTTTATGTTTAATTAATAATTGAATGGTTTGCTGTCCACGAGTTCTTTACAAGTTGAAGTATCAGAAATGACATAATTGGGTTGTGAACCTTGAACTCCAAAATCTGCTCTTCTTTCATTGCACTAAACCATGCAAGGTTACTTAAAAGATAAATGGATGCTAATAACTGAGTTAACAAGGGTATTCCTTTTTGAAAAAGGCTAGTTAGTTAGAACCAGCATATCTTTCCACAACCATATAGTGTCATCAAGCATTGTTAGCCGAGAGGTCATCGCAACCACCTTGTAAGCAAGTAGTTGGTTACAGACGGTTGTGGGTTCGCGTCCTGGCCGATGCTATGACATATGAAAAAAAAACTCATAAAGTGTCATTTTATTTATCTAGTTTTTACAAGAAATATATGATAATTCGTTACAAATTATTTCATTAAATAAATATCATAAAAGATATTTAGAAAGGAGAAATTCAGTATACAAATGTTTGATATTATTGGTTAGTAATACTTTAAAAAACAACAAATATTACTAAAATAATAATAAATGAGATATTTATTTTATATAGCGTGATGTTTTTATAAACTGTAATAATATATAGGGTATATGAGCACAGACTTTCACACGACCCAGCACTCTCCACTCTATCTCACAACACTTGAACACATATATGTTGGAAAGATAAATAATCACCAATATACATATTTCATGCTAAAGCAGCAATCATCAGTTGGTCCAGATTACCATCTCTACACATATAGGCTATAAGTGCTCAGATATATATTAAGATAGCAAATCTTCATACTTTAATGGACAGGCTTCAATCCACTCCACACTCCAAATTCTTCAACCGTTCATCCAATTGAAAATCTGATGATGGAATGCTCAAAGGCCACCTTGAGGCCGAGACCCCTCATGTACAGGACATAATCCATTTAATGCATATACAAGGGATGTCCTTTGAGCATTCCATCATCAGATTTTCAGTTGGATGGACGGTTGAAGAGTGTGGAGTGGATTGAAGCCTGTCCATTAAAGTATGAAGATTGGCTATCTTAATATATATCTGAGCACTTATTGTGTATATGTGTAGAGATGATAATCTAGACCAACTGATGAGTGCTGGCTTAGCACGAAATACATTATTGGTGATTATTTATCTTTTCAACATATATGTGTTCAAGGGTATCAGTGTTATGAGATAGAGTGGAGAGTCGTGGGTCGTGTGAAAGTCTGTGCTCATATACCCTATATATTACATATATAGGCACAGATATGTAATAAGCCTGTGTTTCAGTAAAACTGTAATAGTAATAATCAGCCGTTAAGGTAATGCACATGCGCTTTGTGGATTTTTAACTATAAATGAATATTCTCGCTATAATGTTTTAAATCAAAACAAATAGCTGTTTATTAAAATAATAAATATTTTTGAAGGAAAATTATATATTTTTTAATTTAAGTCGATTTTTTTTTTTTTAGTTTACTTTTTTTTTTTAGCTTTAAATTTACTTTCACTTCACAAAATTTATTAATTGTTTTATGAATCGTCAAAACAAAATAAGCAAGAGGGGTTAAACAATATTGAAGTAAAGAAAAAAGTGTTTTAGATTGCTTGATTGGACAATTATTGCAAAAACATCCACGTTTTACCGTACAAATTTAAAATGTTTTTTTATTCTTTTTAAATACATATGCTTAATTCTCTGCTCACGCCGGTAAACCGGGTATCGTGGTCAAGCATTAATTGTCGTAATCTGCAATATCTTTTTACTCTTAAGGTAATTTATTTTGGCATCTCAATTTTTGACTAAATCATAAAATTCAATGAGCCATTTATATCATTAAGGCGCATAATTTAAAATGTAGCGGTGGGGGGGGGGGGATTAATATTTATCTTGATAATTTTACTAATCTAAATACGTACTTTGTTTTGATATTTATTGAAAATCTAAATACTTTGTCTTAATAATAATAATATAAAAAAAAAAACGGATTATAGTATTTAATGTATTTGATATACTTTAGTTTTCTTCTAATTTATTTTTACCCATCAAATAGATATACGCAAAATAACTACATGTATATTTAATCAATTGGTATGTTTTTATTTCTAGGTCATGAATAATTATTTCGTTTATTTCTCATCTATATTGTTTAATAATTCCTAATTATTTATTATTAGGATAAAGTTTCTCATTGGTGCAATTCTAGCACCCCCGTCTGATTATGATCTGGTTTCAAATCTGGACTAGAAATTACTTATTGGGAGGATAAAGTTTCTCATGGGCAATTATAACACATCTCCTGTTATGATTATAATCTTGGTTCAAATTTGCACCATATATATATATTTTTAGAAGTTTTAATCTATATTTATTTTTCAGGTAATTGTCTGTAGCCAACAAGCTAATCATCTAATATTAATTGATAAATTATAAGTCAATATTTTTAGAGAGAATGTGAAACAAGAACAGAAAAACATTTAAATCTATTTCCCAGTACTTGGAAGTCTAGAGAATAATGCCTTAATTTTATTCTTTCTCTATAAGGAGTTTTGGATAGCCATTTGCTCTAGAAGGGCTATTTAAAAACCATTTATGTCCCTATCACCTACTATAATAATAATAGTCTATAACTCAATAAAATACTTCTTTCCTTAATTTGAATATAAAAAAATAATAGGAAAGGGACACTACTGTGCAAATATTATAATTGTAATAAAATATTTCTAAGCATTGCTTTCAAACAGGATGGTCATATTCATAGAATTACTATAAGTTTATATAAATAGAATTTATAAGTGAATAATTTATATATGCCATTTATGTGATAATGCATTGCACGAGTCCTTCTTGTTCATTGCATTGATGTTATTTGCAATAAACCATGCCTCTTTATATTTTCTTTTTTGATCATTGCACTCAGTGCAAATGATTTTAATACTAAGAGGATAGAAATTGTGGCCAGACTTCATTTCATTTTCTAAAAATATAGATGTAATATTAGGGTCTGTTCTAGCACATTTACATATATATATATGTGTGTGTGTATGTTGTGCTAATCTTGTAACACAGTTGGCATGAGATGCACCATAATACATGGCATTACATATTGGTTCATTACATTAATTTTATAAATTATTTGGAGAGCTTGGTTTGGAGATAATTTATCTTTAGTACAGTTCAAAATTTGATTAACATTAGAAGGAGCTACAAAAAACTGTAACAGTATGATACGGAGTAGGTATGAGATAGCTAGGGAGTTGATTTAAAAACATCTACCTCATATATATTCCAAAATGAGAGACCTAGGTGAGGAATCTATAATTTATGTGACCCACAAATTAGAGACTATTAATATTTATGGAATTTGTAATTTAAGACTACAGAAAATTATGCTTGATATTCTACATTTGTTCTCTTTCTTTTATGAAGATTTCTAACAGTAGTTGTTTAAAATTAATTTGGCTTCTTCTATGAAATGGCCAACAGTTTACTCCTAAAATGCATATTATTATTTTGTTTATATATATATAAGTTCCAAATATTTTACTAAAAGCAAGAATGAATTTGTAATGTGCTGGAAATTATGGTTTTCATTCATTAGATGATCTTAATTTAACTCCATAATCTTTAGGAAACAGACATTTATATGTTTGAATCTAGCAATCCATTTTTACTGTTCTTTTTTTAACTGGTCTTACAAATATGGACATCTCAGTAAGTAGAATATTGTAACATTTTCTATGTCGTGCTAGGCCTTTATACACAATAAATGCGTGAGTTGATCAAGTTATGGAAAAGAAAAAATATTTCATTTTTTATTTCAAAACATAACTATATTTCCTGATCAACTCTACCTAGTAATTGTTACGATTTACGCTATCGACGAAATCAGATTTTATTTCTTTTTATCAGGGTGCCAGGATTCATTTAAGAATCCACTAAAATCTGTCATATAATATCTCACAAATTAAAAAGAAAAAATGTTTTTAAGAGAATCGGTATTATATTATACCGTAATTAGAATTATTTTTTTGATATTATTATTCATGGAGCTTATTCAAAACATATTGGCAAAGGTAAATTATATTTTTAAATCTTACTAAACTAATAATAAATTTAATAATAATCATTAATAACTATTATTAATAATGTACAATGAAAAAAGTTGATAAAGGTAAAATCTCTTTTATTCTAACAAACTAAAAACATTTTTAAGTTAAATAATTAAATAACGTTGGAAAGTACACACGCTAATCCAGATAATGAATCGATTAATAAAAACAGTTAAAGTAGTAATTAAAGCAATTTAATAATGTTCACTTCTTACAATTCATTTCCAAGATCTTGTATAAAGTTCTTTAAAAAAAAGTCCCTTGAATACGAAAATTAAAGTCTATATCAGGATTGTATTATAAGCTTATATAAATAATTGTTTGCAAACTTTTAATTTTGTCACAATCAGAAATAAGTAGTCTTAACTTACCAGTAAGTTTAGTGAGTTCACGAAGCTTGTAGATTACTATGCATAGTTTTTTTTTTTTTTTTTGTGGGAGAATGAGCTCGGCCATCAGTTATAAGCTGATCTTGTGGTCTATTCTACTGGTCGGTCATGAAGGCTTTTCTGGTGTCCATCTTCAGGATTGATGTCAGCAAAAGCTCCGGTTCACTCCAACATGCAGAATTATTTCCATGTAGGGTGATCCTGGATATATTCTTTTGTTATCCAGGACCGAACATAAGAAAAACAGATGAAACAAGACGTTGATCAAACTGGCCTCTTCCTTTTATACTCGAGGTCCAGTTTTCAGACTTTTGCACATACCTTTTATCAGCAAATAAGATAATACACTCTCTCTTAAATTTAAGTTACAAAGTCTTTAATTTTTTAGCATAATTCTGCCATCTTTAATTAGCTAAAATATTTTTCTTTTAGCTTATCTTTTTACTTGTGGAATTCTTTTAATTTATCTGATGTCATTTATTATTTCCAATTTTAACTTTTATTTTTAATTACACAAAAAAAAAATATGAACGATAATTTTAACTTTCATTGTACGTTTTAAAAAAATAAATTATACCAACCAGAAAAATCTAAAAATGTTTTTCTTTTGAAAGATCGCTAAATTTACCTTTTTTTTTCTTAGCTTTTAAATATCTTACCAAATGCCAATATATTTGTACCATATAAATAAACAGTACATATATTAATTAAAATATAGTTTCTTCTAGGTAGTTTATAGCAGTATATGTGTATCGATTCTCTCTCAGAAAAATGAAAGTATCCAATAAAGTAAATAAAAGTTTCCTTTTTAATATGACTTATCAGTCTATTATTTTCACAAAAATAATATCCTTTTTATAACGTCATTTTTGTACTACATATATCTAAAAAGATAGAAACAATCTGCTCAAATGATTTTTTAATATTAGTTTTAGAAACCCTCCTAAGCTTAATCAAATTTTGAACAATACTAAAGATAAATTATTTCCAAACCAAGCTCTCCAAATAGATTATAAAATTAAATATAATGAACCAACATTCAATGACATTTATTAGGGTGAGTCTTGTGCCAACTGTGCTACAAGATTAGCATAAGACAAATATATATTGTAATGGATGTTAAAACACCATTACAAAAATTATAGTTTTATAGGGGTGAAGAAAATAAAATAAATTTTTATATAAGATTTCGTTTGTAAAACTTGATTAAAAGTTTTTTTTTTAATGCTTGTACAAATATATATGTATGTATGTGGCAATTATATTTTAAGACCACAGCTATATTTGGTTTTTAATTTTGAAAAAAAAAAAAAACTAAGATTACTTTTTTTTATTTTTTATAAATGTATGTAAAAGTAAATTGTATAAATAGATTGCTTTTCAGATTTGGGAATTTAGCGTGGTAAGAATAATTAAAAAGAAAGAAAACAAAAAGAAAAGAATTTTTCATTTGTTAATTCCTAGATCGGTAAAGGGTAATTTATTTCATTAATTAGATAACTATTGTTAGCTAGATAGAGAATTTTTAAATTTTAATTAAAAAGGAAAAAGTTTTATAATTAGGAGATATGATTCAGAAATAACAAGCTTTAATCAGGCCTTCGCATTATCTTAGACTAAAGGAGAGAATGCTTGCACCAGCTTGTGAAGACAGACCTCAACTCTGAAAGAGAGAATTGCACAACCTCTGAATACTTCCACCCACTCTGAGAGATACTTGCACAAACTATTCCTGCCAAAAATACTTGGAAAGAATGATTCCTGCATATTCTGAAAGCTGATCCGGTAATTATTCTACCTAGAATGAACATTAAACCTACAGCAAGAATATTTTCTTCACCATGATGTGCTAAGCTTCTCGCCAGGACAGGTTCAGACATCCTGTGTCTCCATTAACTGCCTATATTGCCATAAGAACCGGCTCCAAAGAAACCACTAACCAACTCACCCAAGCCTACCGTCAGTGAATCCAGAGCAATGGACTATACTTAAGAAGTCTAGTGCACTAGCATTTAAATAAATTATTAAGGTACCTTACATTTTTGCAATTTAAATAATGTTGTCTTATATGTGTTTCCTTTTTTTTAAAATATAAATGTCTTTCAAGTTGTATCTTATCTTATATAATTCGATTTCTGTGTGCTTAATTTTTTTTTCTTTCTTTTTTTAACGAGTGCTAGTTTCAAACCTATTACTGTCCATCCTATTTAAGTCTTAGTAAGTAAGATAGTTTATTTTAATTTCACATTCCTTTTTATTATAGAAAGCAGTCTGGATATTACAGACTATTTTAATTGACTTCTGGCTCGTGACCCATTTTATTATTAGTTCTACTTATGTCGTGAAACTTTAATTATTTATAATAGACAATTATGAAATGTAATAGTTTTTAGTTTTATTTCAAGCTTCCAATTCATTTATTAGGGGCACGTATGATCATTTTAACCCTCTCAATAGGTAGATCATGAGCTCCTAGCCTGTCTCACTCTGAGTGAGGTCAATCGATTGAAAGTAATAACTTTCAACACTCTTTTTATTATTATTAATGTTTTGGAAGCTACCTTCGCATTTCTTCTGTTTAGACATAAGTTTCCATAAATCTCAAATACGGAGATCTAGCCTGGTCCTAACTATGGGTTATAAGCAGGAAGCTAACCTCCCTTGTCTGGCGTGAGATCACTGTATACTTACTAATACTTCTGCTATTGCCAGTATTTTGCATTCTTTCATGCACAGGAAATCGCTTTCAAAGCCATATAAATATTTTAGTTTAATTTTGATGAATGTACGTGTAGTACATATTTTAAGTGTGCTTTAAAGACTATTATTTAGATTTATGTTTATTTAATCATACTTGTAATAAACTTATTTATTTATTCATTTACTTAGTTGATTTTGTTTTCTGTTGCTACATTTCCAATTTTCTGAACAAAATGTAAGTTCTCATTCGCTTGATTGAGCTAGTCCGGCGCATTCAATTTGCATATCCTGTCCACCCTTAAAATAAATGTCTAGTCCGATTTTTCGGACTAGTGGCGCCCTCGTGGTCAGTGTATGTGAATCCAAAGCTTTGTCCGGTATAATATATATATAGAACATGAAATGTAGTTTGATCACAATTTCGATCCTCTTAACATTAAAGAATAAAATCTCAGTGTAATCAATTGAGCAGAACTACTATGCTCAGTCAGTCTTTTTGGTGCTGGAACATCATATTTTCTCTCAAACAACAAAATATATGATTATTATTTACCCTATGTTATGGCAAATTAAGGGTTAAAGATTTCTGGATTGATTCTCAGCTAATAAAATAAATTGAAATATTTTGCTCAATCTTCCAATCGTCTATTGGCCTGTACTTGCCATTGGCTATGCATAGGTTCATGGCAATGAATAATCAATCTGTTCTAGATAAGATGGAATCTGGACTAATCCACTATCTGAAGATGATATCATCAACCAGTATTAATCCATTGCAGGATGAAGGTCTCTCTAAGTTCACCTCATCTTCTCCGATCTTTAACTTCTCTTCTCCAAATCACCCCTGCACACTTTCTTATTTCATCCATCCATCTCACAAGTAAAAATATTTATCATTTACACATACATTCATTCTGTCTTATCAGGCAACTGAGAAGAAGGACCATGGTGTTTCTCAATCTTAAACTCAGAGGTAAAAAGCCAATAAACTCACCACCCTGGCTAATGCACATTGGTGAGTAGCTCATCCATGTTTTTATACTATATCAATAATCACATGGTAATAACAGCTGCAATGACAAGAACATATGGAATGGACATTAGGAATTTCCCCTGCTCTGTTCCTTTAAGGCCTCCAAGAAGAATCAAAGGATCTCCTTTTAGTTAATAGCAAACTCAAATGTTATGTTTTTGGTAAATTATTTTTTTAATTTGTTTTAATATATTTATTATTATTTTTCAAATATTAAGATGGCATATCATATTTCATTTTTATTTATTTAAAAGTAAATTGAGTTACAATATAAGATAAAATAAAAGTGCTTCACTTTTGATATAAGATAAAATAAAAGTGCTTCACTTTTGATTTTGTTAATCTTATACTCATTTTTTTTATATTAGCATGCTCTAAATAAATAAAAATAGTCATTTGTTTGAAAATACAATAATTCCATTTTTTTCCTCAAAAATATCAGACTTAACTTATCTAGTGTATATAGTAAATTAAAAATATTATACTTGTTGGCAATTAGCTTATAAATAATATAGTCAAATTGTGTAGTGTCAAATAAGAAAGTTAAATGGAATATAAAACAATTAAGAAACCATTAACTTGAAAGGCTTAATAAAATTAAAAATGTGCAGTGTATAGATAAGTACAGGATAATGTTTTCTATAGAAGTATGGAAGTAACCAAAAATCTGTTCATGTTCTCTTGTATGTTCATTATTTAATACCATTAGCTTAATTGGCTTACAGAAATGGCTAATTATTGAGAGATAAAATGCAATTTTTTAAATTGAATAAGAGAAGTCATCAGTGATTAATTATTTATTTGATAGAAGCATCTTATAAAAATAACCTATTGTCAGTTTAAATTTAATGAGTAGATGCAAATTAATATCATAAGGGGCATTCATAAAGAATATAGTCATTCTAATTAAAAAAAAATGAAAAGGCAAAGAATAAAAAGAAAATATAAATCAATTTATGAAACACATACTGGCTTTTTGTCTGTTTAGGGGACATCTTATCAAAGTAGCTTATAACTTCTTTTTCTATATGTCAAAGCATTGACTGGGAAGCAAACCCAAGCCAGCTGCTTCGAAGGCCTTGGAAGACAGCTATGCTAACCGCTCTAGGCCACCAAAGCTTGGCAGGTTTTAACTTCTTAACAACATATTTCAACAACTTGCCGAATTTCTCTCAAATTGCCCCATCATCACTCGTATTTTTCTAATGAATGCAGTCAATGTTGCATTTTTGTGACAATCTTTTATCTGCCTCTTCCACAAAAACTGTGCTCAAATTTACAGTAAAAAAACTTTTTTTTTATAGAGAAATTGTTGTTATTCATTCACTTCATATGTCTGATCTAATGTTGCTGTGTCTACATAATCATGGATTTATTAGCATCACTTGCAGCAAAATTGAAAATACTAATCAAATTTATTAATTATATATTAAAGACTTATGCATTCAAATATATGTATAATACGAATAGAATGTCCGTTAATGAAAAAAACTATTGTAAGAACAATATAAATAATAAATATAATGGTAATAAACTATTATATACAGTCTTTCAATCTGCAGAAATACTTTTGGTTAATTCCTTAACCCTCCTCAACTGTGGTTAAATTCAAAAAACAAAACAGAAACAAACGTCCATCTCAAATCCCATGAATCCCAAATTTTAATGTTAGCAGCTTGGCTATTAATTATATTCATTTTATTGCTATTTATTAAAATTGCCTCCTTAATTTTTCTTTTATTATGGTTTCTCTCTTCATGAAGAATCTTAACACTTTTAATATCAAACTTAAATTTATATTTACATGCCCTTTCATGATCCAAGAAAACTGAAGTTGTCATTAAATCATTATTTTTTTGGATAATAAAAGGACAGTTGTTAAGATTCTTCATGGAGACAGAGACCCTAATAAAAGAAAAATTAAGGAGGCAATTTGAATAAATAGCAATAAAATGAATATAATTAATAGACAAGCTGCTAACATTAAAATTCGAGATTCATGGGATTTGAGTTGATGACATTTGCTTCTGTTTTGTTTTAGAATTTAATGGCAGTTGAGGCAGATTAAGGAATTAATTAAAAGTACTTCTGCAGATTGAAAAACTGTATATAATAGGGTATTACTGTTATATTTATTATTTTTATTGTTATATATATATATTGAACCGGATGTTTTATCTGATTCAATGGTTTCATTGCCAAAAATAAAACCAACTTTTATTTCAATTAAATTCTAAAGTTTAAAAAGAAGACCATTTAAGAGTATGTGTAATAATGCACATACTCAGTTATGTTTTAAAATATATCATTTTTACATTTTAATAAATTTTAATTCTAAAATAGATTTCTTTTATCGCTTGTTTTTTTTTAAGTAATTAATGGCAAGCAAACTTTTTAATTGCATTCTTGTTTTGATTATAATTAATTTCTAATTTATTTTAACTAAGCTGAGACTTGTTTTTAAATATTTTTGAATTAATTATAAATAAGTTTAACTCTGGGAGAGGATTAAGACTCAGATAATGTTACCCTGTTGAAAAACAGCTAATTAAAAAAAATGTTTGGGAAAGATAAGAGCTCTTATAAATAGACCTGGGATTGCAGACTCATTATTCTCCAGTTATTGTTTATGTTGCTTGTCTCATTATTCTTCAACTATTAAGAATAGTAATTTGTTGTTAGAAGTTTCCACTGAAATTATCTTCCGGACTTCTAATTAATTCCTATGAAGAATAGTATTTTGCCATACCATGCTAAGCCAACTCAAAGATGAATCCTGGAGCCAAATCATCCTGCAAAATCCTGCCATAAGAGCTCAAATTGGAACTGATTCCTAATATTGCCTCCTGCCTTCTCAAAAAAATGAAAACCTAAACTCTTCACCAGAGTTCCCCATGGAATGAACTATATATGCCACGCTGAAAGACCTCTGCAGTTTTAAATTTATACCTCAAGGTAACCTGTTTCTTTTATTCTTTCCAGGGTTGTAAAAGTCTCAGCTTAATCTTAAAAATAACCTATTTTTATTATATCAGTTATTTTTTAAATTTAAAATATCTTGAGCGTGTATTCTGAGTGTTATCATTGTATTTATAGTATGCATTGGAATCTTAGTTTGAAGATTCCAAGTTTGTTTTCCATTTTAGTTATCAGAGAGTGTGTTGTGAGATTATATTTTATATACTTATTATTTCTCTCTTTATTTCAATAACTATTGCTAAATGCTCTGGCAGTTTTTTGTAATTTCTGTTCAATAGTTAATTTTAAATACGTTTAGTTTGCATTTCTTACAAACCTCAAATCTTTTGGCTGGTGGTTTATTGTGTTTGTTATTCTAGTTTTTCTGTAGTTGGAGATTTTATTTCTTCTTTTCTAAATTACATAAGACTGTAATCATTCTTCAAGTTTTCTTGTCTTGTATGCAAAATCAACTGTGAATTGCCTTTAACGTGGTACATCACGAGCTGTCCTACTGGAAATATGAAGTTTTTGGACTCAATGCACCATTCTGGACAAAGAAATGCTTGCTGGTGCTGTTTCATTGATTTCCTACAATACCATATTGTTTTTCATATCTCTGAATTAGGAGTCTAGAATTAGTTTTTATAAATCACCAACAGGAAGATACTATTAATTCCCTTTTAAATTGTAGGTGGGAGAATGAAGCTATTTAATGTTTTAATATTTGCAGAACTCATATGCACTCTGATAAATACTCTTATAAAAATTTAGGTCAAACTTTCATATTCTGTTTCCTAGATTTTCTATATTGAATTTAAATATATCAAATTTAAGTGTAAACAGATAATATTATAATATTATCTGTTTACGCTTAAATTTGATATATTTACATTTATTAATATCATTTCATTAGATTTAAAATATTGCTTCATTGTAAATCAGATGATTTCGTGTTGTTAATTTATATATATAATATTTAGTGGATTAAACGTGAAGGTATTTAAGCTTCACACTCTTAGTTCAAAATGCTTGAGTCTGGCTTATTTAAATAAAATTGAGGCATAGATTAAGATGGGGTCCCATCTTTTTCTAATAGTTCTGGCTTGTATTTTAGAATTTAGAGTCCCATGTGATGTCATTATTCCATCTGATTGGCTGTCACATAAGCATGTTTAAAGCGTATCTGTTTGAAGGTGTTTAGCTTTCACGTTATTATATATTGAATTTAATAAAAATTTCAAATTAGTTTAAATTATTTTTCTGATGTTTGTCTACGTGTTTCATTTTCTCAATTGTCTGAACAAAATTTAAGATCTCTTGCTGTTCCTGGGTCTAATCAATGCAAACCATCATCACCATCCACTTTTGATCACAGTAAACAAATTTTCCAGATATGCAGTGATCTGTTGGCACCCTCCATGATCAGGGGTAGATTGAGTGACCATTCCATACTTATTAAATTTTAGTGCAGCCAACATAAAGCTTCGAGTTTAAAGCCCATGTGAGATTTTTTTTAGACAACTGAGAAAGATTTCAGGTGTAGGAGGCATGATTTCATAGGCAGGGATCAGTTTTGTTGAGTTATGACATGAATTGGTGGGATAGTTTGGTGTAAGGAGATTCATCTTTTTCATATGAGATAATTAATAAAACAGATAAATAACATTTTTTTGTTTTTTTGTATTTATTGTTGAATGTAAGAAAATTAAAAAAATAATATTAAGAAGTTATATTTTGCAAAAGTGAACATAAAAGTTACTGCAGAGTTTAAGCTTATTTCGAAAATGGGAGTAGTTGAAAATGAAAAAGAAGAGAGTGAGTCACAGATGATGATGAAGATAATGATGAAGATGATAATAGAAATGAAGGAAGAAATTAGAGAAGTCAAGCAGGACCAGCAGGCAATGAAGGAAGAAATGATTAAGGAAATCAAAAATGAGAAAAGAAATAATGGGAAGATTCGAGGAAAATCAGATAACTATTGAAACCGTAGATGTAGAGTTGAGTAAAGAA
Organism: Epiperipatus broadwayi; assembly: GCA_028023455.1. Lineage (NCBI taxonomy): Eukaryota > Metazoa > Onychophora > Udeonychophora > Euonychophora > Peripatidae > Epiperipatus > Epiperipatus broadwayi. The sequence goes on along the minus strand of JAQFVV010006208.1, from coordinate 11,844,222 downwards.
AGTCAGGAAGTAGAAAAGGAAGTTGAGGTGATAAAAGATCTGAAAAATGAATTAGAAGTAAATAGTCTTAGAACAAATAAGGTGGAAATAAAGTTTGAAATAAGTAGAGATTGGGTACAGATAGAAAGTGTGGTGGAAAATCTAGAAAATGTAGATCAAGAAATAGACGGAAGCTATAAGTTAGAGACAGAAAATATTGTAAAACATTTTATTATACAGGAGACTAAAAATGAGTTGATTAAAGTAACTATTAGTTTCGAACATGGATTTAAAACTAAGAAAAGGTTAAGAAAAAGTTTTTGGAATATGATTTTAAAGCAAAAATAAAAGGCATTTATAAAACAATCTTATTCAACACTCCAAAAAAGACTGTGGGAAATGAATTCTTTCTTTTTACTAGGGTTGATATGATTGACAATAAAGTAGGAAAGTTTAAATGGAGTTTTGCTCTGCAAAAGAGTTTCCGTTATACAAACTAGAAAATAGATCACGAGAAAGAGACAAAATAGTATATTATAAGCAAAGAAAAGTTAAGAGATGGAAAGAAACTTATTTCAGAAAATTAGTGAAAAGAGAAAAAGAACCACCTGACAAAGGTTAAGGGTTCAGCTTTTGGGCAAACGGACAGATTTAAGAAAAAAGTTTTGTTACCAAATAATGAGAATGGAGAAAGGTATTTTTGTAAAATATTATTTTAGTTAAAATGCGAGACAGACATTCAGCTGGGATTTTGTAAGGGGTTTTGAAAATGTTTTAAAAAAAATCACAAGAATGCTTTTATTTTTTTTTGTGCTATAGGGAAATTAAACTGCATGTTTTATCCGATTTAATGGTTTCATTGCCAAAAATAAAACCGACTTTTATTTCAATTAAATTCTAAAGTTTAAAAAGAATATTTAAGAGTACGTGTAATAAAGCACATACTCAATTATGTTTTAAAATATGTCATTTTTACTTTTTAATAAATTTTAATTCTAAAATAGTTTTCTTTTATCACTTGTTTTTTTTTTTAAGTAATTAATGGCAAGCAAACTTTTTAATTGCATTCTTGTTTTGATTATAATTAATTTCTAATTTATTTTAACTAAGCTGAGACTTGTTTTTAAATATTTTTGACTTGGGAGAGGATTAAGACTCAGATAATGTTACCCTGTTGAAAAACGGCTAATTAAAAAAAAATGTTTGGGAAAGATAAGAGCTCTTATAAATTGACCTGGGATTGCAAACTCATTATTCTCCAGCTATTGTTATTTATGTTGCTTGTCTAGTTATTCTTCAACTATTAAGAATAGTACTTTGCTGTTAGAAGTTTCCATTGAAATTATCTTGCAGACTTATAATTAGTTCCTATGAAGAATAGTATTTTTTTGCCATGCTGTGCTAGGCCAACTCAAAGACAAGTCTCTGAACAAATCGTCCTGCAAAAATCATGCCATAAGAGCTTAAATTGGAACTGATCCCTAACATTGCCTCCTACCTTCTCAACAAAATGGAAACCTAAAGTCTTCACCAGAGTTTCCCATGGAATGAACTATATATGCCACAATAAAAGACCTCTGCAGTGTTAAATTTATATCTCGAGATAACCTGTTTCTTTTATTCTTTCCAGGGTTGTAAAAGTCTCAGCTTAATCTTAAAAGTAACCTATTTTTATTATATCGGTTGTTTTTTAAATTTAAAATATCTTGAGTGTTATCATTATATTTATAGTATGCATTGGAATCTTAGTTTGAAGATTTCAAGTTTGTTTTCCATTTTGGTTATCAGAGAGTGTATTGTGAAATCATATTTTATATATTTATTATGTCTCACTTTATTTCACTAATTACTGCTAAATGCTCTGGCAGTTTTTTGTAATTATAGTTTGCTCACCTGTCCCTATTTTATCGTCCAATAATTAATTTTAAATATGTTTAGTTTGTGTTTCTTGCAAACCGCAAATCTTTTGGCTGGCGGTTTATCGTGTTTGTTATTTTACTTTTCCTGTAGTTGGAAATTTTATTTCTTTTCTACATTACATAAGACCATAATCATTCTTCAAGTTTTCTTGTCTTGTATGTGAAATCAACTGTGAATTGCCTTCAACATGATACATCACGAAGTGTATTACCAGCAATATGACGATCTTGTGGTCAACACATTACTCCCGACCAAGAAATGCTTGCCAGTGCCGTTTCATTGATTTCCTATAGGACTGTATTGTTTTTCATATCTCTGAATTAAGAGGCTAGAATTAGTTTTTATAAATCACCAGCAGGAAGATATTAATTCCCTTTTAAATTGTAGGTGGGAGAACGAACCTTGCTGTCAAAGTATTTCATGTTTTAATATTTGCAGAACTCACATGTGATCTCTGATAAATACACTTATAATAATCTAGGTCAATCTTTCATATTCTGTTTGCTAGATTTTCTTTATTTTATTTATTGAATTTAATAAAAATTTCAAATTAGTTTTAATTATTTTGCTGATATTTGTGTATGTATTTCATTTTTTCAATTGTCTGATTAATATTTAAGATCTCTTGCTGTCTCCCTGAGCCCAGTTGGTGCAAACCATCATCACCATTCACTTTTGATCATGGTAAACAAATTTTCCAGATACATAGTGATCTGGTGGTGTCCTCTATGATCAGGGATAGATTGAGTGACTGTTACAATATATATTTACTACATCTTCATAAAATTTAAATTACACCAGGCAATCAAGTCATAAATAACAAACTCTGATTTAGATTAACTCAACTTAATGTTTAAATACTTAATATTTTAGAACATTGTATTGTAGTTATTTCATGCTTGAAGATCTAATTGGTCTCATGTTTGGTATTTATTAAGAAAAATCTTTATAAATTATGTGAAAATAGCACTAGCTAGCCTTGCACTTAACTGAAGAATAGTCTTCTAAATTTTGAAACAGTTGTCCTGGAAAAGTTAATTGGCTGTTTATTTTAGGATGATGTTAGAGTTGACATAAGTTTGTTATATGTAAATTGATTGGCTGATGTAGTTTAACCCTTGTTAAGCAGTAGCTAATATATGTTATTATCAGTTTAATATAAGCATATTTTGTTTATATATAAAATAAAATGATCAGATCACCGAACATTTAAAACAGTCAAAACTCTCCATACAGTAGTGCCATCTTGTGCCAACCAGAGTAATCAATGGATGCCAGAAGGCTTGTGCATAAAATCCCTATCTAGTGCCTACTTATCCAATATCCCCAGACTAGTTTCTGGCTTGTGGCCTTCGTATAGTGAGTTTTGCCAATAAGTGATGGTCATGTGATGTTTATTGGCTTATCACAGAACATTCTTGTTCTAATCCGTTACTCAAAATTATTTTGTAAGCAGACTCATAACGAATCATTTTTATAAACTTGCAAATACAATTTTACTTTTCATTAATCAAAACCCATTCATTCAGTTTGATAAAAGGAGAATTCCTTTTTCATCAGATCTCCAACCATATGTATTGTAAATAAATCAACATTGATATCCGAAAAGGCTGCAAAATAATTTTGAGTTATGTATTAGAATGAGAATATTCAGTGATATGAATATAATCCTAAACTTTACATATTCAAGCTGGAGTGAAAGCTATTCACATGCTGTTCAAATTAGTAATATTTAATTTAAAATAATATATGAAATGTTAAGCGGACTTAATTAATTTGAGAACTAAAGATTGCCACTAATAATAAGTTTCACTCTTTTAAGATATCAATTTTGATTTATTTACACCCAAACATCACATGATCACCATTTCTTATGCTTGCTCATAACTGTTATTAAAACAGGCAAAACTCTCCAATCAGGAGTGCCACTCAGTGCAAGCCAGAATAATCAATGGGTACCAGAAGGGGCTTGTGCATAAAATCCCTATCTAGTGCCTACTCATCCAATATCCCCAGATTAGTTTCTGGCTTGTGGCCTTCATCAGTGAGGAGCCTTGTATCTGAGAGCACTGCGCCTAGATGTTAGGGTCTAATGCAATCCTCCAGGAGCCACCTTTTATCTCCACTGAACTACAAAACTATGAGAATAAAATTGAAAACACAATAATATTTTCAATCTAAGCTCAATAGCTTATATAGTCATATAGGTCTGAACTCAGTTCAGTGCCCATACCTTTTGGTGGCTTTGGTTCTTTAATAACCATAGCCACCACTATTCTACTAGGCAGGATTGGTATTAAACTACCAAACATCACATGATCACCATTTCATATGCTTGCTCGTAACTGAGTGGCACTACTGTATGAAGAGTTTTTCCCATTTTAATATATATAATTGGAGATCAAATAAAAGGAGAGTTTTCTTTTTATAAAATTGAATGAATGGTCATTGATAAATGAAAAGGGAAAATTGTATTTGCCAGTTTATTAAAAATGTTCGTTATGAGTCTGCCGGCAAAATAATTCCGAGTAATATATTAGAATAATAACGTTCTGTGATATGGTTATAATTCTACACTTTATGTATTCAAGCTGTAATAAAAATTTACATGCTGTTGAAATTAGTAATAAAATAAAATGAATGTCGTATATCTAAAACCCGTAAATTGCATTATAATATTTCAAAATAAGATGGATGATATAAAAATTGCAAAAATAAATCAAAAAATGAATATGAACCCATTGGTCACAATGAAGTTATAAAATGTTATAATAAAATTATTGTTTTTTTTATTAAGAAGATACGATTGAAAATATTATTAAGTCATTGTGGCAACAAAAGTTTACAATAAAAAAAAATCACACAGTGTTGGACAAGCTTTTAGCAAGTGAGCAATTTTTTACACACAATTTTTAAAATGTTATATTTATTAAGTAAATTATAAGTTATTAACTATTACAATGCAAATAATTCTTCTTACACTTTTTTCAGCAAAAATTTGTTATTAGTACAGTTTCAACTATACCATGCAATCTTCATCAGTCCAAACTGTAATAGTAATAATAAAAAGTTTTTGCTGAAAAAAGTGTAAGAAGAATTATTTGAATTGCAATATTGTATATGAGTTAACAGAAATAAAAGAAAGGGAGAAGAAAAGTGTTTAGAAGGATTATTTATAAGTGATAACCACACAAGGCATCACATGTCTTCCTCAGCTTATTTTCAGTAACTGCGTTAGGCATAGTAATTCATTTTACTTGCTCTTCTACAGTCTTAAATAATATATTACCTTCCAAATCCTTGGACTAATTTTTGTCTACTGGCTTTTTTACAATGAGGAGCATTAAATTTAATCTCATACATTAAACAACCATATTTATTTTTTAATACTATTCAATATATTTGAAAACCATAAGGTTTTTTTAATCAAAGCCAACTTTTTGTATAGACATATATATATATAATCCAAATTAGCCCAAATTCACAACTCAACCAGACTAGCCAAGAAAATGAACTCTAAAACACTACTAATGGTTTCACTGCTACAAAATAACAAATTTAAACTAAACATTACCCATAATTCCACTTATCTCCCATACACCCTTAATATCAAAAGAACTTTTAAATAAATTGACTGCTTCAGAATCATAAATTTAACTTATTAAAAAGTTCTTTTAATATTAAGGTGGATAGGAGGTAAGTGGAATTGTGGGTAATGTTTAGTTTAAATGTGTTATTTTGTAGTTCTTTACACTTGAGAAGTCTGCTCGTAGCAGTGAAACCATTGGTAGTGTTTTACAGTTTATTTTCTTGGTTAGTCTGGTTGAGTTGTAAATTTGGGGTAATTTTGATTATTTATTGACTAGTTTAGCTTTATGCTTATATGCATATATTGTACCCTCACTAAGTAGAAATATAATAATAGGAAAATACGACTAGCTCAGATAAAGTGATTATGCTCAGCTAAAATACATATAATCAATAATACAGATATCCTATGATAATATCTCCTATTTAACTAGCTTTAACTGATTAATAAATAATAAATGGTTCAGTTTATGAAAAATTAAATAAATAAAATATTAATAAATCATGAGACCATAAAGTGAAAGTCAAGCAGTAAAGAATTACATTGAGCCAATATCCCACAGGATACAATCTCATTGGCATAAGAATACTATCCCCCCTATTATTTCAAATAATAATAAATTCATAGCATTCTTAAGACTTTAAAAATAATAATAATCCATTTAGTATAATGTTACTAAATAAATCCTAATCTCTTTATTAAAACGATATAATTATAATTATCTCAGGTTCTTTAAAATAACTCTAATCAATTTATAATCTCCTGTAGTCAAGTATGATAAAGGATTTTGTATCATCCTCAATTACACCTAACTAATAATAATAACAATAATGCATTGTACAGGCTTAAACCTGTATTAATATATGTAATATATGCAGGGTTCGAACTCAGACCTTCACACGACCCACTACTCTCAGTGCCATCTCATATTGCTGACCCATCTGATTGCACACATGTTGAAAAGATAAATAATCACCAATATACGTATTTCATGCTAAACCAGCAATCATCAGTTAGTCTAGATTACTATCCTCACACATATATATAATCAGTGTTCAGCTTATGGTAACTAATAATAATGATAATTAATAACAATAATAATATAATATAATCTTTTAGTTCTCATGTGGCATCTTAAATAGAATATGTGGTATAATCTGACATAATCTGAGAATATGTGGCAACAAACAATGTTAAAAATTTATGCAATAAATTGTGCAATTAATTATGACCATAATTATAATATCAATGTAAAAAGAAAATTTCTCTAGTATATTATATTCTGAATCATTGTGATTTTCTTAAGTAAATAATTAAACAGAGAGACTGCAAACCTCTCGCGCTTATTAGCCAATCAGGTGTTATTAATAGCGATCAAATCGTAAATACAAGACAGAGAATTTGATCGCTATTAATAACACTTGATTGGCTAATAAACTTGAGAGGTTTGCAGTCTCTCTGTTTAATTTCAAATACTGTTTGCGCTTTATAAATTAAATATTATTTAAGTAAATAATTATATCTGTACTGTGCAAATATTATGTTTATTTTGGTATCTGTCAATCATGTATTTGTGGTGGTGAATAAATCAACATAACACAAAGTTTTATAAAAACAAGTTTAATACATTGCACAGGCTTAAACCTGTATTAATATATGTAATATATGCGGGATTCGAACTCAGACTTTCACATGACCCACTACTCTATTATTCTATACATTTAACAAAACTATATACACTATTTACAATCGTGTTTAATAAAACCTAACAGATATCAAACTAATGAAAAGAATAGTAAGTTACATACTTCTACATTAAAAAATAAATCGACAAGTTAATAAGCCTTTACTTCGACTTATACATTTTTGAGGCACATTTATTTAAAATAATAATAATATTACCAAATCAAGAATACTCTTGTAGTTTAATATAAAAAAAAAATCTATTAATTAACATAGCTAGAACATGTGGTTTTCGTAAGTATACACTAAAAATATAAAATATGAGATACTTAAATAATATGCATCTTTAAAATATGTTCATATACTTTTACAATAAATCAATCAAACTTATCTAATATAATAGTGCTAGTGTTATTTTAAATATTTATCTTAGTTCGTTCGATAAATAATTGACTTTAATAACATAATATGACTGTTGTTCTTTGACATATTTTTCTTGGTACTACTCTCTAAAATAAAAATGCTTATATGTGTGTTTCATGTATGTTTATAATACAAAATACTATTCACAAAATACAAGCATTCATTCTATTTGCGTTGTTCATTTTGGATGTTTTATTTTTTAAAAATATGCACTAACACATAAAATCAAAATATCAAAATTATTAAAAAATCTCATGAATAATTATCATCTCTTTTATGTTTTAAAATAGTTTAATAAAAATATGAAAAATATCTATGATTCTTTATTATCCACTGTTAGCATTTACATTCAATTTCATTTGTATTTGATCTTAACATAAACCAAAACAAGAAAAACCTATCTTATCTCCTTTCAAAATGATGATACTACAATTCAAAATTATTCATTATTTTCTTTCAAAAAATACAATGCTATACGATGCAATAACTGTTGAAATTAAGATAGCGATACGATGCATAGGCATGAAGAAATCACTAGAGTAAAGACTCAATAGTATAAAATATATGGGATAATCTACATGGATACAGTGTGAATGAAGAGGTATGACTTTTCTGTCTAATAACCTCAAATATAATAATAATATCCAGGCTATTTATTCAGCTCTCTTTCAAACATTTTAAAATACAAAATATCAAGAAAAAACACTGTCCACAGAAAATATATACAATACACAGGGCTACGTTATCTGTACTTGCATAAACTACTAAGACAACAATATAGGTTACTTTCCTATTTGCTCCATAAATCCTACATATAAGCATTCAATGGTTTCTTTATAATACTCCCAATGTCACTATCGATTAAAACTTCATAATAGATTTAACAACCTACATCACAAAATTACTAGCATTACTCTCAATAATAAACAAACTTTGTATATGACTTTAACAATCCAAGACTACTACAAGAAAAGGTTTATTCACTTTTAAAAACTCAGCACTAAAAATACAAATGATTTTGTTTTAAATCAATATTCAAAATATTTTCAAAAAACAGGGTTCATCCATTAAAGAATCATATAAAAATTATGATTATCAATAATTTATATTACATTGGTAATATAAAAGAAAAATGTATGCATATCTTTCTAAAAAAATCATAGTTTATATCCCTAGAATAATAATAAAGTTTTATATGTAATTAACGCACACACGTGTTCATATGTTCATATAACAAAGTAATATCATAAAAAATATTCCAAGCAATTCTAGTGGATGACAATAAAATATACATCATATAAAATTAATATATTTTATAAAGTTTACCTAGTGACACTAATCTTGTCAGTCACAATAATAGACATTTTCTGATCCAATATTTAACATAAGGAAACATTTTAAATAATAATAACATTCATTCAGCATCACTATCATACCTTAAAAATGTTTATGAAAAACTACAAAATATTAAAATATTCTTTAAAATATTAATTATGTTAGATTAAATAAAAATATTTAAATTTTATTTTTCCTACTTAACACTAATAAAACTTAATACTACAATTAGTATGTAAAATGATAATAAAAACTATAGTTACTAAAACTCCTTTCTTCTCCATAAAGTTCAAATTAAAAAGTTTCTTCCTTCTAGTATTTTCATGGAAGTTCTTCCCCCCGGTGCTTTATATTCCATTAAAAATATTATTTTCTATTACTTCAGATAAAATCATTTATAAAGTTATATTTCTTAGGATAATATTTTTAATTATCCATTTTTTTCTTTTTCTGATGAATAATTTTAAAAAAACCAGTTTTATATTATACTAATAATTTACAATATTAAATAATTTATAGTATTTTTCAATAACGACTTGTCATAAAAAAAATATATATCCATAATAATATCGGTTTTTAACTTTATAATCATTTTTCAAGAGAGGTTTTTTAATAAACTTCTTTTTTTTTTAAAGTCAGTATTTAAAAAAATATTCACTGCAACTTTTTTTCTAAGAAAAGATATACGTAGTTACTAATGTAAGCATCAATGATATCATTTTATTCTAGGTTTAATATTAAAATTGTTTTTTTTTTTAACTTTTCAAAAAATATTAAAATTTAAGTTTTTTCCATATAACTTTTTGTTCTCCAAATAAAGTTATTTATCTTTAAAATAGAATGCATAAAAATGATAGTTTTTTGAAAAATATTTCTGCTCAACATGCTTGCAAATATCCTAAGTATTAAACATAAATAATGATATAAATTCTTCCATAATACTTTTAAAACTATTCTTCCGTTTACCAGCTGTATTTTTGTTAATTCTTTTGAATACATCATCTTTGGTATTAAATCCATATTTTACGGTGAAGTTGGCTTAAGCTTCAATAAAATAACCAGTAAATAATTTTTTTAGAATTTAATGCTGCATTATTACTTTAAGTTAGTAAATTATTAATTCATCAAAAACTTTTCTTTAAAAATAATAATATTAAGAAGTAAACCAAGTAATACTTCGAAGTTGATATATGATAATAATATTGATAATAAGTTAAGTTATTAAGAGAGATATTAAGCAAGCTAGAAAAATGAGAGCTTCTACTTTTATACCAAATTGAATTGACAATTTGATTGGTTAATTACTTTTCAACTTCTGATCTAATTTACATATTTGCCAAGTTTATGTAATTAAAATTTAGAAACAAAATTTATGACTCATATTAAATATCAAATATTAAAAAAATTAATTCTAAATTAATTCTACAATTTTATTTAAACAAACTAAACACTCTAAAATAACATTTTAAAAATAATACTTTATTAATTTATCCAATATTTAATTATTTTAAAGCTATTCAATTACATAAATTTTCTAACATTTACTTTTATGATACACAAATGTTTCATTTTTTTAAAAACAATTTTGAAAGTAATTTTGAAACTTTCTCTACAAACCTTGTAAGCACAAAGTATGAGAATTTGCTGATCACATGGCTTAAAAATGCCAGACAATATGTATCAATTTTTATATTTACTTTCTGAAAACTGAATTATTAAACATTTTATTACAAAATATTACATTAAATATATATATAATGATATAATTCAGAATAATAAATTTTGAAATTTGCCTACCATAAAATATTATAGTTTTAATAAATAATTTATAATACAAATATTAAATCTAATTTTTATTTAAAATTACATTAGTTTATTTAATTCTAAGTCATTATTTTAAAATTAGTTTTTAGCACTTAGTTTAATAGGATTTTTAATACATTATTTCACTACGGCCAGTTTTCCCAACCATACAACAATCATAATATTTAATTTTACTTTATAATTTTAGCATATTAACCTAATCTTTTACATAATTACAACTCTCAATTTTATTTTAGCAAAGTTTTAAAATCTTATCAATATTATATAGTATTTATACTATTTAAATTTACCCTTAATTTAAACATTTTCAAAAATTGACAGTAAACTTGTTTAGACCTAGTAGAAAGGGTACAATATATATATATTCTAACCTATCATTTGTACATTCACTTCCGGAAAGTATAATATATAAGATAAAATGGGTTCGATGCAAATAATTAATAAATGAAATATTCTGCATTAATTTAAAATATTCTACTAGCTCAAATTCAAAAAAAAAATAAGGTTCAGTTTACAAAATAAATAAATAATTATTTAATATTTCATGAGACTTAGAAGTGAAAATACAGGTGACAAGAAAGATTACATTGAGCCAATATCCCATAGGATACTACCTCAATGGCATAAGAACACTATCCCCCTATTATTATCTCAAATAATAAACTTATAGTATTCTTACGACTTTAATAAATCCTACTCATTAAGATTAAACTAATAATTAAATCTTAATTATTTTATCTATTAAATTTAGCTCAATAAAATCTCAGGTTCATAAAACTATTCTAAGTTAATTAAAAATCACGGTAGTAAAACATGAGAAGGGATTTTTATGTCATACCCTACTACACTTAAACTAATAATAATAATAATAATAATAATATTCTTCATTGTATGAACTAATTCTGTATATCTCTTTCTTCACTATAATTTTATTACTATAATAAAATAATAAAATACTATAATATAATCTTTTATCTTCATATAATAATGTAAGAAAAATATGTGTGGTAGCATTTATAATCTGACAAATAAAGGTGTGTGGCAATGGATAGCATATAATTCAATGTACTCTTTAATAATCAATTTATGACCATAATATAATGTAAAAATATGATTACTTAATTAAATGAATACCAAGAAAATATTCGAATTCTTAAAATAATTCTTTATTTATCTTTGTGCAAAAATTATATGTTTGATTCAGTTAGTCTGTGTTTTTGATGCATTATGATGGGAAAAATAAATAATCAGACACACAAATTTTGAAAACAAATTTAACAAAGTTTATTATAACAATCAAATAAAATAAAACAAACAATTTATTTACAGTATTTACATCAGATATCCTCACTTCGTTCGACATTTTATATTACTGGGTTATTAAACAATCTAGAATTTATTTAAGTCTTCATCTGACTTTAAATAATAACAATAAAATAATACCATTTTATCTATCTTTTAAAATCCATCCTATGATAAAATTACATTTTATTACTTATTTTAAAATATATCATCTTTAACTATTATTTAAGCTATGCTTCTTTTAGAACATCCATAGAAACATAGTACGGAAAAACAAAATAAGAAAACTAATCGTGAGTATGGATCTTTTTTAAAAATAAACAATTCCATTTTACAATGTTAAAAGAAAATACTATATAAGATATCTACTATTAATTTATTATTAAATTGTGTGGACATTATTGTTCACTGCATCGTGATTATCAAATATAACATATCCCACTTGATACCACTGCAATACTATATAATTGTAACTACTGATACATTCCTTATTATTTACTAAATATAAAATTATACCTATGCTTATTGTTTATATCGTTTTACTTTATAAACATCGTATTTTAAAAATATGCAATACTTATGTTCAAACAAATTAAAGCATTTAAAATTTATTTAACATTTTAAAGAACAACTTTGTTTTATATATTTTATTCTTGAAATTTTATTTTATTTCCAAAAAAAAAACAAATCCAAAAACATATTTTATGATTCTTTTCCCTTTTTAGGATCCATTGGATTTTCAATTCCAATTTATACAAATTCTACTTCTTCTAAGTAAACGAACTCATCTCATTCAAACAATAGCATATCTTAAACTCTAAATTATCTATTATTTCTTTTCAAATATATCATACTGAACGATGTAGTTAGATTGAAAATCCAGATAGCGAACAGATGTAGGATCTAGGGAAGAAAACCAGAGTATAACTCATAGCATATATCAAAATATCATGGCACAGTGTATCTATAAGAAATAGAGGCATGACCTAGTCTAATGTCCTCCAATAATATTAATGATGTCAAGCTATTCCTTCAGCTTTATTAAAACATCAATACTTAAGGAAAATAGACACTGTCCAAAATAAATATATCAGTTACAGGGCACTGTTAACTGTACTGATATCCACGAAGATTATAAAATATTATTCATATTCCCTCATCACATCCTATTATAACATCATCTTGGGTTCACCATGTTACTACCAAGCCACTATCTTATTATTATTTCCTAAAGATTTATCACATCTTACATCGACAAAATAACTATCTTGCATATTCAAAACAATAAATAAAATTCATTTATAATTATAGCGATCTCACTGATCCACAAGAAAAGTCTGCTTACTTCCTTATTCTATATTCTAAAACATATACAAACTTGTAACATGAATCCTTGGAACATCCAATAATATGAAAGTTTTTAAAAGAATCACATAAATATTTACTATTATGTTGTGTTATATTACTAGTATAAAATTATAGTATGCATATTCCCAAAATAAATCCTAGTCTCATAATTTTTTTAAAAAATGTTGTATAAAATGTGTTTACATATAATTAAACATTTATACTTTCATTCATTATAATTCATAGGCAATCTAAAAAGAAAACAAAATATACATCATAAAATATCAATATTCATTAACTATTACCAAGTGATATTATCTGGTCATCACTTTTGCAGTCTTCTTTTTCATCCACTAGATATAGCATAGCATACATGAAAATACATTTATACTCTTACTTAAATATTCCTATTTAAACTATTAAATTATTATATTGTAGGATTTTAATATTATCAATAGATTAATGTTCATGTTCCTACTCTTTTAAACTAGAAAATTTACATTTAAAATAAATAGTAATAAAGAAAAATCATATTTACATAACTTCAGCTGAAAACGAATGTTTCTTTTTTTATAAGTCCAAATATTTCCATTTTCTTTCTCAAAAGTTTTTTTTTAAAAAAAATTTTCTTCAAGAGAATTCTACAATTCCCCCTCCCCCCATTGCTATGACGACGAACAAGACAATACATTTCTTGCAGAAGTGTCATCCAACTTCCGGCATGAAAATCTCAGGTTAAAAAAAAAAAGAATAATAAAAAAATATGACGTCTTTAAAAATCTTGAAAATTAAATAAAATCATAATCAATCCATCCTGGAAGAATTTATAGAACAACAGTTTATATTTCTATTGTCCAGAAATGATGATTATTAAAACCATAAATAAATCATATTATCAAAATAATAATTCGAAGCTTCTATCCATAACATTCTATATTGGCATATTGATGCATCAGGTTCCTTTGTTTAGCTTAAATTATCCAGATAAACTTTTATGCAATATCTATTTCCATAATTCCATATTTTATTCATTACTATGTTCATTTTCTTTATAAGTTTCTTCTTCAACAAATCTATTACCATTTAGGTTTTTCTTGTCTTAAATTATCAGCTTTTAAAACAATTTTATATACGAATGCATATAACCTATATATTGTTCAGGTTTTAATAACACACTTTTCTAGATATTTTTCCATGAGACTTTTATTAAAATAATTTCTTGAAAATATTTTTAAAATGTTTCCTTCAAAAAGGATATAACATTTATTCTTATGATATAATATTTCCATAAATTTATTATAAAGTATAGTTGTCTTGTGGCTTATTAATACTGGACAAGACTATCTTGCTATATAAAATACTGCGTCTTTAATTTTAATCGGCAAACTGTTTTTCTAACGAGTTTCCAATATAATGTCCATAAAATTAATTTATTCATTTGAATAGTTCTCCTGTTCAATATTATTAAAACTGCACTAATAAATATTATACTCATTTTTAAAATATTATTAGTTGAATACATTTTACTTATTGGTATATCCATTTATTATTGCGAAGTTATAAATGAGATTTCAACGAATACTCCTGATAATGGGACGTTAAAATTAGCAAGGCATATTAAATGAAATTATTATTAATATTTTTATTATACACTCTCTTTTGCAAATACTTTTAAAATAAAATGTCCAATTAGCTTTGCAAATAAATTGTACGAGAGTGCTAAAAAAATTGACTGAAATCATAAAATTAAAATTACTATCACCTTTGAGATGATCTCTGCTACCTTCAATACATTTTTTAATCACACACTGAACTCCCCCCCCCCCCCATGCAATCCATATTTATATCCTAGAAAATATGTCATTCTATTGGTTGATTCTTACTTTTGGTTTGATACCAAATTTGCATAATGTTAGAAATTTACACAATTAAATTTCAAAATAAAAAATATGACGTATTAAAACCTTAAACATTATTTAAAAATATTACTTAAAATATTACTTTTAGATCAATTATTACTTTACTAAATTGATTAAATATTTTAAAATGACTTTTTAAAACAATATTTAATGAATTTATCCCACCTTTAATATTTAATTTATCTATTTTTATTTTAACAAAATATTTAACTTTTTTATTAACTGTATTCGTCTTTATTACATTATTTAAAACATTTTATAATGATTGTTAACTTAATATTTAATATTAGCTCTTATGCTAGGTAATAATTCTATCCAATTCTATAATGCATTTTTACAATATTTTAAACTTTATTAATAATACTAGCAAGCATGTGTGTACAACTACATATTATTATACGAATCACATGACTAATATAACCAATACAGCTTATCCGATTTACTGTCTGGGAATAAATAATAAATTGCAACACTTGTCGTATTAAATAAAATAATACAATTATATAAAATTTGGAATAATAATTTAGAAAATATAGAATTAAATACAACTTTCACTACCATAAAACTTACTTTTTAAAATATACGATATTAATTATAATTATTAAATATAATTTATGAAAATAAATATAACATTTATTTAACTATCAGTTTAAGACTATTAAAAACGAACTTTTAAACATACCTTTAAATATTTATAGCTGTGTTATTTATTATGGCCAGCTTTTGCAACCATATGTAATAATATTTTTAGCTTTATTTAACTGTTCTTAAATGATTCATTATAATTTTATGCATTACATATTTTCATTTAGCTTTAAATTGTACTTTAAGATATTATTAACAAAATATAACTAACACATCAAGAGAACACATTCTAAAATTTAAAATTTTTAATAATTTACTGTGGTGAGCCAATCCTGACCTATAGAAAAGGGCACAATATATATAATATAAAGAGCCTGCTAATAGCTCTAAACAAGCTTGTTTATTTTATTTTTTTATGATAAATGCTACAAGAGAAAATACATGAAGCCTTTATCTATGATGGTCCCCATCCCCAGACTGGTTTTGAGCTTATGGCTCTCATCATAGATAAAGGCTTCAGGTATTTTCTCTTGTAGCATTTATCATAAAAAAATAAAATAAATAAGCTTGTTTAGAGCTATTAGCAGGCTTTTTATATATTACATATTGGTAATACAAGCTATATAGGTCATGTGACATATGACTGATATTTTATATATATATAACAATCAACAATCTCCATCAGTTGTCAAAGCAAGAAGAATGGAAAAAATCAGTTGGATAAATTTTGAAAAGTGTAAATGAAAAAAGAAAATTGATTGAGGAAATCAGACAAAGAAAGAGCAACTGAATTGGACATATATTAAGCAGAAGTTATAGTTTAATAAAAGATGTTTTAGAGAGAATGGTGAGTGGAGGTAAGAAGAAAGAATGGAAGAGATTGAAATTATTAGATGATATAAGAGATGGGAAGAGCTGGGAAATGAAGAGAAGGGAATGGATGAATTGATGATGTGACTACTCTCTGGACCAATCCATTTGACAGAACACTGTTGATGATGATATATCATTGTTTATTCAAGCTTAAAATACTCTAAAGCAAATATAACAGTTCATTGCAACTAATTCAGTTACTTGCTGCTCTATGTATATAAATATTTTTAAAGATCTATAAATGTGGAGGGTATATATTCACCACCCCACCTTTTTATATGTACATCATTTATTTATAATTATACTGATTTGGAAATAAAATTAATTTGAAATTATAAATAATGTAATAGCATATTATAAATAATTAACAACAATAATAGTTTTAAACAAAAAATAAAAATTGATAAAATTAACTTAAAATGCTAAATAATGCAACAATATAAATATTTAATTA
This sequence comes from Epiperipatus broadwayi, assembly GCA_028023455.1. Taxonomy (NCBI): domain Eukaryota; kingdom Metazoa; phylum Onychophora; class Udeonychophora; order Euonychophora; family Peripatidae; genus Epiperipatus; species Epiperipatus broadwayi. The sequence goes on along the minus strand of JAQFVV010006208.1, from coordinate 11,826,989 downwards.
TAATAACTTTTTACAGTTTAACAAATAATGGCTCAAAAGTAAACTGTATAGTGAGGCTGTTTTTATACTTTAAAAAAAATCATATTTGTTGAAAAATTATGATTTTTATTACAATATTGTGCTATTGATTTTTATAAGTGCTCAAATTTATCTTCAAGCCCCTGATTTGGAATTCAAATATTTATTGAACTTACATATTTTTTGAAGATAAGTCAGGATTTATAGATAAGCCTAAAATATTTATCTGATAATCTGTCAATAGCAAATCAACTAGATTTTCGATCACTATTTGGATATTTGACTATTTTTAGATAGAAATCCTAAATCAGTGGATTCCAACCTTTTTGTACTTAAGAGCACATTCTATAATACCAGCCAGGTGGTGGGCACCATTTATTTTTTCAATGTAAATTTATAGTTGGATATTGTTAATGATAGACTCTTTTATGCTGTAAAAGTATAGTATGATCTACAACTTGATTACAATATAATACAATAATTTATAAGAAATCTTAAAAATTAAATTTATTTGTATCAGATAAATAATTTTTTATAATGTTCGGATAGCGGTGGGCACATGTAAAATGGTCTGCGGGCACCATGGTGCCTGCAGGAATAGGGTTGGGGATCCCTGTCCTAGATTAATCTTGATTGGTCATATAGATATCAAAAGATGTGTTAATGTATTTGGTGCAACATTTGGCACTATTATTAAGGGAGATTATATATTTATAAGAGCATTCAGCTAATAGGTTAACTTTTTTTTGTTAAAACTTGACTTGAAGCGTCAACAATTTTTGATCATTGTTTAAAATATGATGTAAATATATTTCTATATGCTATAAATGCAGATTCAGAATTATACTTTTTTTTAAATTTGTATATATCTTTGATGATATTTAAATACATGTACATTGTCTATACTAAACTTAATGTAATTATAATGGACTTGAACTCGAACTTTCAAACTCCCTACATCTATTCAGCCCATCTTGTATAACTGATACAGTTGGTCCAGATCACCATTTTTCGCACATATATACAATCAGCTTAAGGATTTGCTAACTTAATCTGGATCAACTGATGAGTGCTGTTTCAGCACAAAATATATGTATATTGGAGATTATTTATCATTTTTCACATGTGTGTGGTCATGTTTATCAGTTATATAACATGGATGGGATAGATGTAGGGGTTCGAGTTCAAGTCCATTATAGTAATATATCTTTAATAATAAAGGAGTGCTGGTTCAGCATGAAATACGTATATTGGAGATGATTTATCCTTTTCACATGTGTGTGGTCATGTGTATCAGTTATATAACATGGATTGGATAGATATAGGGGTTCGAGTTCAAGTCCATTATAATAATATATCTTTAATAATAAAATTAGAACAACTTTTTACTCTAATGCCATTTATTATAAACTCTGATAATTACAATAAATGGTACTAGGTAATAAATACTCATTTATAATATAACAAATGAAAAAATCAAAATAATATTGTGTTGATATATTTAATGTTATTTTATTTTTGCCAACACAAACAAGCCAGAATATTTTACCTTATTACCACGAAGTTAAACCACACTTTTTATTCAAATTCTGAAGATGTAAAATTAAAGTGTGGTTTAAATTTAAAGCTAATATTTTAACAACAAATTAGGTAGCTTATTGTATTTATATTAGTTCCTATTTAAGTAGATATAAAAATGTTTATTTTCAAATGCCTAATATAAAGTCAATGTTATATTTTGGTATTTTCATGAACTATGTTATCGCATGTAGTTATATTAAAATTTATGTGACTTTTCTAATTATATATATACTGTAAGATATGGTCTTACACCCCACCCAAACCATTAAAAGCACCCTTATCTAATTCAAACTTGATACCCACAAGAACAATATTCTCTACATATAATATAAAACAAGCTATATGTATAAAGAATGCAACTCAAATGAAACCTATTATCGAAAGATGAAAATGTCACAAGTATTGTGGTTGAGAAATATTTAATTGTTTCTATAATTAAGCATTTAACAAACTTATGATAAATGCATAATACAAACTAAACTATAAAACTTAAATATTAATACGTACCTTTTATTATAAAAAATTATTGTCAATTGTTGTTTAATTTACACACATTACAACAATACAAGGAAAAGGTGATCAAATTTAGACGCAAGCAAGAAAATTTAAAAAACAACTTGAAGGAAAGAAATAATACAATTTTTTGATATTGTTATTAATCCATCATATACATATATATGAATAATAACAAATGACCTAAATAATTAATTCAGTGTACGAACACGAACCTGCAGTTTGAAAACATCGAATTCACATTAAAAAGAATAACTTCATTTTGGTGATTATCAAAATATGTAAACAAACAACCTTCTCAAAAATCAGATCAAAAACTAAAATTAAAACAGGCAAAACTTTCCATACAGTAGTGCCACTCAGTGCAAGCCAGGGTAATCAATGGATAGCAGAAGGCTTGTGCATAAAATCCCTATCTAGTGCCTACTCATCCAGTATCCCCAGACTAGTTTCTGGCTTGTGGCCTTCGTCAGTGAGGAGCCTTGGATCTGAGAGCACTGCACCTAGATCTTAGGATCAAAAACTCTTATTAGCGACCCAACATGTACATTTTGTGAGTGGAAAATCGAACTTGCGTTCAAATAGAAAAGTCCACTGCTATCAAAATAAAAACTTTAAACGAGAATATATCATTGGATATAGATTAAAACCAAGTTAAAAGTGTAAGGATTTGGAAAGGGTAATCAAATTTAGATGCAAGCAAGATAATAAAAAAAAACTTAAAGGAAAGAAATAATAAATAAATTTCTTATTGTTATTAATCCACCATATATATATATGAATCATAGCAAATGACGTAAATAATTAGTTCAATGTATGAACATGAACCTGCAGTTTGAAAGCATCAAAATCACATTAAAAAGAACAACTTCATTTTGGTGATTATCAAAATATGTAAACAAACAACTTTCTCAAAAATTAGCTCAAAAACTTTTATTAGTTAACCAACATGTACATTTTGTGAGTGGAAAAGTGAACTTGCGGTTCAAACAGAAAAGTCCACACCATCAAAGTAAAAACATTAAATGAGAATATATCATTGGATACAAATTAAAGCTAGATTAAAAGCATACAAATTTAAACCCAGCCAACTAAGGGATTTTAAATGATAAATCCCAAAAACAGCTTTAAACTATTCAATATTCCAGTCCACTAGAGGGAGCCAAGGACTCCAGTTAACACTGTTTCTGGCTCCCTGTTTCATTCTCTTTTTTCTGGTTCAGGGAATTAAACTTCTCTAAAACTATCCCTATTAAAAAGAGGAGTTTTTTAGCTCTCTTTTAATATACAATTCAATATAATCACAAGTAAGCATAATTTCAACTTTTATAAAAATGCTATGTAAATATATGGCAGCCACTGAAATTACAAACGATTTCTACAGAAATTTTATCTTTTAATGAAAATTTTCATTTCACTTAATTTTGTTGAATGAGAGAGAGGGTCCAGTTGTTGGGAGGACTCCCAGGGGTCTAAATCCTAGTTCTTTTGAGGGAGGGGTCTGGGATGAGGGCGCATGGTGATCGTTACCAACGTTGGTTTTTCTCATTCACAAGATAGAAAAAATAACGTTATTTATGGTGGTTCTTTAACGTTATCGTTATGAGTGATTTTATCCATGTATTATTGCAAAATAGGTCGCAGTTTGGCCTCATGATTCTAATTGCAAGCGATCCACCTTATTTAATTTTATTACTTCCAATGTTGCTATTGATAGGCCTGGCGTTTTGCTGTCCGTGTGATTTTCATGATGGATTAGAATGGTTTTCAGCAGAGACATTTTGAAGCTTGGATTTTTTTCCCTTGTTCTCCATAGGTTTTCCATAATTTTTCCTAAGTATTCACAATTGCTCTCTTGTGGAAATATTCAAGGCCATTTGGAAGAACTGAACAGTAGATTGATTTAGTCCATATTTTATGTTATCTCCAAGTGTTTTCCTATTTCTCAACTTTCCCAATATTGTACTCCTAAAAGACTATTTATATTTGATTTCTAGACTTTACAAATAATTCCTAATTGTAACATTCATTTGTCTTTAATGGTTAATACAAACCCTTTCCACATCCCTTTCCCTTTTCATATGTATCCTTCCCCCTTCACTATGTTGCTCCAGAATTTTATTTTTATCATTCTTTGTAAACCTCTCATTGAATTACATATTTATCTTTTTTTTGATGAATAAACTTTCATCTGAGAAAAAAAAACTATTCCATTATTTCAAAAATATTTTGAATTTCGAGCTGGAGAGTAGATGAACTCTTAACTTGAGATTCCCAACAGCAAATACTTTGCTATTCAACCAACTCAGGAACTTTTATCAACTACATATGTAGAAACACATACAACCATATACTGATAAGTGTGAAGTTACTTCAGGAAAGAGATTTGTCACCCATGGAACTGTAACTGCCAAAACCAAATTTGATTCAACACAGCATTTATTCATCTACGCTATGAGCACCATCCAACTTTACTATTTAGATATGAAGCTGCAAACTCAACATCTCAAAGCAAGAGAGAAATTCTGACCACCATCATGTGCATTCTAGAACACTCAATCCCCACTGACTAGAACTGAATCAATGAGGATGTTTATAATCTTTTTAGGACATTTTTCTTTATGGACTCTTAATTGACCTTAGGTTGACATTATATTTTTATTTTATATTATGTATATATTTTTTTGTTTATTTCATCCCTTTATTATATATTAAAGGGAGGTGTAAACTCTTGATATGTTAGAAAAGGAATAAGCATTATTAGCTTTATTTTTAAATTGAAATAAAATATAGGTTCAGGTGTGAACTTGCTTGTGAATGAATTTAATCATCACCGGGGGAGATATAAGATTTTACATTCTTACACATTAAATGCCAACACTTGTATAGTTACACTATTATTTGTTGTTTGTTTGTTAATACTAATCATTTTGTCATTTATTTGTTTGTTTTTCAATATATATGTTTAATAATTTCTACATGAATGGTCTTTCCTATCATTGTAGAAATAAATCACAATAGAATGGGGATCCCAAACCATTACCACATTCCTAAGATGAATTAATCAATAAACTTACAAGATATGATGAATTATGATTTTAATAAAGTATAAATTAGCAAGCAAGTGTAAATATGAATAACAAATTTTAATTTAATTTTTTTGACAGTATTGATATTGAATGATTATTCTTTGAAGGAAAGAGGGATTGGATTAATAAATATTAACTGCAATAATGAACGAATAGAATATTTATTGATATCTAAACAAATTATTTACTTTTGTTATAACCTCATTGCCTTAATTATGTTAATTGTGAATAAATTTGTTAAATATGTGATTTCAAATTAAAGACTAACCTTGTGTTTTTTTCTATATTCAGTTCTTAATTTATCACATGATCACACATTAAAGATAGTGATATCGATATTCCCTAAAGTAGAATATTATGCGTATTGTCCCTAAGTTCAAATTGTGGGATAAATGTAAGTTAATAATGGAGAAAAGAGATGAGTATACAGATAGATTTTTGACATATGTTCATGTACTAATACATCATTTCCTAGGAGTGAGATTAGTGTGGATGTGAATTTATATATTTAGGAATCCTAGATAAGCGTTCTTACCCACTCTGATGGCTTATCAATTCTATTGTCATGTAAGTTCATGGGTCATTGTATAACAATACATTTTCTACAGTTTTATAAGGACAGTTGTAGTAAAAGTTTATCAAATTCAGTAATATTTCTTTTGCAGTACAGGTGCTATTTTAAATTTCACTTTAACCCATATTAAATATATGTTTAAACTAAAATCCTAAAGTTTATCAAATTCATTATTATAATTGTTATTGTTATTATTCAGTTCAATATGTCTTACAAATGCAATTTAATTAATTTAAATATAATTTGCTTTACCAAAAACTATATATTTTTTTTTTATTTAAGACATTTCCGACTTATGACATCATTCAAAAACAATTACGATGTAGATTTTCCATGCATTTTTTTTTTTTTAAGTGTCATAGCATCGGCCGGGCGCGAACCCGCAACCCGGGCAACTGCCTGCAAGTGCAAGGCAGTCGCGCTGACCTCTCGACCACCAACAAACTTTTTAAATATTTGAAATACAGGTATTTATATACCTGAAGCTTAATTGTAAATACAGGGGATTTGAACTCAGACTTTCAAGTACCCTTTGACTATCCACATTATCTCATACCACTGATACACATGACCACACACATGTAGAAAGGATAAATAATCACCAATATAGGTATTTTATGCTGAACCAACACTCATCAGTTGGTCCACACTATCATCTCCCACACATATAATCCCTTTTTAAAATAAAACAAAAATTTCTATGCTAATAGAATTCTATAATAAAAAGAAAAGGAAAAAAGAAAATAAAGCAAGGATCTTCAAAATTGGCACAATATTTTTTTTTCTCATGTGACATAGCATCAGCTAACCCGGGACAACTGCTTGTAAAGCAGCTGTCGCTGACCTCTCGACCACCAATGTAATCACAAACAAAATTCTCCTTTTAGAAAAGCATTTATGATAACAGATGGCGGTCTACCAAAAACACCGTCAAGCGTAGTTTTAATATAATATTCTAATAAAACAATGAATTATTTCTAGTTTCTAATTAAAACGTCTAATTAACCGATTATTACTATCAGTTCTATAGATCAATCTTTCTATTTTGGTTGCATTGATGAAATCATAATAGGTCGATCTTAAAATTATAAATTTAGCAAAATTTAATTTTAAAATAACATGTTGTCTGTACAAAATTATCAATAGATTATCCTTAAAATTATTAATTTATAAAATTGTCTTTATTTAAACAAATGACAAGATATATAGAAATTCCACAACTACAATTTTACATTAAAACTTTTATTTTTTTTTCTTGGGATTAATTTCTTAGATGTAAAATTTAAAATTACTTTTGAAATGAAAATAGTTTTTGATGTATTCATTGATACCTTCAATTTAAATGATATATATATTTAAATATTTTTTTTACAATTATATTTATATAAGCATTAGAAACCAGTCAACACTTAGTCTTAGACAATCCAAATATAGATAACAATCAAGAATTTCAAACTGTTGTCAAGGCAACCATCTTTGAACAATAGAGGTGGAATCCCCACATCTATTAATGGTCTTATAAATTTATATAGACACTAAAGATTGCGACTTGACTACAGAGATCGAAATTATTAATAGAAATATATATATATTAGCATACATACACCCATGAAATGGGTATTTATATGGAATATCAGTTTAATATACATATGTTTCAACCTTTCAAGACTGTTTCTCTTCTGTCATATTTCAATTATCTTTCAATTCTATAGATTGGTTTCATTTTCATAGTTTATATTTACATTTCCTTAAATTATAAGAACACATACAGTTTACATTATTTGGAAATCAATTTTTGATCAGTGCCTATTGATCAATTGCTAAATTCTCTACATAAAAACGTATTCATATTAACAACAAAGCACTATGACATAATTATTTGGACAATTTCAGTGTATTTTGGTTAATTACTTTTCATAATTATTATCTTATGCTATTTTTAACGACATTATTATTTTGCACCTTTTATTTATATTTAATATTGAAATCTTCAACTGCTTTTTTGTTTTTACCTTCATATCTGCTCCACTAATCTTTACATCATTGTATTGCTATACACATCACGTGATCCTTAAACAGATTTTTTTTTTTTTTTTGAATAAGCACGTTGTATTCAATTAGTAAAAAAAAACTTTGATCGTCATTGTTTGATATTTTACCCTTGACAAAATATTATTCAAACTGGCAAAACTCTCTATACGTATTGCCACACAGTGCAAGCCAGAGTAATCAATGGATGCCAGCAGGCTTGTGCATAAAATCCCCATCTAGTGCCTACCCATCCAATATCCCCAGACTAGTTTCTGGTTTGTGGCCTTCGTAGGAAATGGTGATCATGTGATGTTTATTGGCTTAAAAACAAAATATTATATAAGATGCATATTTTCTGAAACAAATTTGTTGACTCTAAAAAATCTTAGCAGAGAGAAAGTATTGTGACAGCAATAAAAAAAAAGTATTAATTTAGGCTTCGAATCTTAAAGGCACTATTTGTCATGAAGCAGCAATTCCAGTGTTATGAAATGCCTTATATATACACTTCTTAAATATTAGAAATCATTTAGTAATATTTTATCTCTTATTGAAGATTTCTTTTTCTGCTTGGATAGATTCTGCCTGCTTCGCTATTTTATCAAAAATATATTAGTTCTATCAAATAAATCTTTTAACTGTAGATAAGGCAAAAATAAATACTTCCTACTATTTCAAACAACAAAGGAAAATATAAATGTTTTCTTCTTCACTAAGCAAAAATATTACTTTTTTGTTCACACTCTGGTTCATATTTCTTTAAAATTTGTGTTAATAATGAAAAGATAAGGTTTTTTTTTTTTTTGATCGTTAGTCGTTATAATAGTTTTGATCTTTTATAAGACGAAATTTTTTTTTTGTAAATAAAACAATTACTTAAATTACATCTTTTTGATTCTTTATTATTCATAACTACATTTCGATATATATGAACAATGAACACCATGATTTCAGATTATAATTATGTTTGCAATTTAACTTTTTTAAAAAAAAAAAAACCAAACTACTAAAACAGAATTACTCATTTATTTAAAAGTCCAATTTCTTATAAATATTTCACTATACTTTAACTTTTTTTTTTTTAATGTGTCAAAGCGTCAGCCGGGAAGCGAACCCTGGGACAACTGCTGGTAAGGCAGCTGTGCTAACCACTCGGCCACCAACGCTTGATTACTTTAACTTTTATGCAAGATATTGCTGTATTAATTAAATTTTAAATTTTGCTATGCACAGACATCTCTTTTTTTAAATCAAATTATGGCCTATATTAAAATTTTTTGCAAATGTATTACATTAATAAACTTTTAGAAAATTTATTACTAAGGCTATTTATTTTTTCTTATGAAAAGTAAAGTAACCTTTCTTCAAATAGCACTTTACTGAACAAAAACATATCCAACAACCCTTTGTAGGAGATGAGTGAAGAAGATTTGTTAGATATGTTGTACTATTTCATCATCTATGAGTGAATGTTGAATGCATAGAAAATTTTAATCTTTACTTAAACTTTCCAAATACAAAAAACTTGTTAGTAATAACACACAAATAGATAACACAGGTTAGTAATTACACAATGTTTCGAATAGTAATATTATCCACTCTTCTTCAGGTGTTGCTGACCTTATATGCATAGTGACAATATTCGCTTAGAAGTTGAACTCGCACCTTTAGATTCTTGAATATTGAATTTAAGGCAAACGCTCTACCAACTGAGCTATTCTGTCAAGAATCTAAAGGTGCGAGTTCAACTTCTAAGCGAATATTGTCACTATGCATATAGGCCAGCAACACCTGAAGACGAGTGGAGAATAATACTACTCGAAACGTTGTGTAATTACTAACCTGTATTGTCTATTTGTATGTTATTATTAACAAATTGTTTGTATTTGGGAAGTTTAAATAAAGTTTAAAATTTTCTATACATTCAACAGTCACTCGTAGATTATGGACATAGTCCAATATACCACATGTAATAATATATCATCATCATAAACATTCAGACAAATACTGGATGAAGAAGAAATTCTATGTTCACCAAACTTTCTGATTTCTATGTAATGAAGGTTTGGGGGTTTTTTTTTTCATCCTTGTTTTACCTTCTAATTAAAAAATAGCTAGATCTTGATTTACGACTATTATTGGCTTGTTGCATGAATTTGCTTTGGATTGACTATTCGAAAAAAAAAAATGAGCCAGTTGAAAAAAAAAATCAATTTTATAAGATGTGGATGAACTTGGAAGACACTACTATTGAATCGTGAAAGCCTTAAAAAAAGGATACTAATTTTTATTTTTAAAAAAGACCTAAAATTGCTTAATGTTTAACTATGAATGTTTTGAATTACTGAGAATAAAAATCACATAAAACAAAACTGTTTAGAGTTATAGTCATTATTATCAACAAAGTATTTCTTTTTGTCTAGGGCAAGGGTGGGAATAGCAGCCTGAGGGTCACATGTGGCCCGCTAAGAGTTTTTATGTGGCCCACCAAGACAATCAAAAAAATCCATCTTGAACTGAAATTTCCTTCCTGTACATGACTGAAGATTCGTCTCATATTTTCCACTAGGATGTCCACATCAATACCCATGCTCAGTGTAGATATGATGTACAGTGCTTTTCCAGTTGATCTGGTTAATTTCAATTTTGTCTTTGCATTAGCAAATATATACATTTCCAACTTTAGTGAAACCATGAACTCTCCGAAAAAAATGTAAAATCAGTGATGAATGTCATGTGTTTAATGAAGAATGGACAAATATTTCTTTGGTAATACAGGGAATAAAGCAGTGTGTTTATTGTGTCATGGAAAAAAGTGTGGCCCCCCACTAACTTTCCCTTCCACAAAGTGACCCCCGATGCGGCCATCCACCAACCTCTGTGGCCCTCAAGCCAAAACAATTGCCCACCCCTAGTCTAGAGTTTTGTTATAAAAAAGTATAAATTCTTTCTCTCTTTTTTTTTAATTAGCATTATTTTAACTATCTTTTAAAATCTATCTGCATTTATGAATATAATTGTTGTTTTTTAAACCATATAGCTTTTTCAATACTTCATTGTTATAATCTTATTCCTTCAACTTACTTGTTCTATTAAGATCTTATTCCTTCAACTTACTTGTTCTATTAAGCTGCATGATTATATTTTTAAATTCTTTTTTTTTCTCATATGTCATAGCATTGGTCGGGAGGCGAATTTGCAACAACTGTCTACAACCAACTACTTGCTTGAAAGGCACTGTGCTGATCTCCCAGCTAACAACGCTTACCTATACATCTTATTTGTACATGTTCATATCAATACATCTAATCTTAGGGAAAACTTTTTTATCAGTTTTTACTGTTTTGATTATGTTATCAGCTTTCTTCAACTTAGAAATTCAAATCATAATTTACTTTCATTGTCTTTACATTTAAAACTAATTTTAAAATAAGATGTATGAAATGGATATATGAATAAAACAAGAAAAGTGAAAAAATAATAGAAGTGAATAGAAAAAGTTAAAAGTGTGATATATCTCTGTGAAACAAGAAGTATGGGTTTAAAAATTAGAATGAGAATATAGTATTCGCGTAATAACTGAAATACAGACTTATTATATACCTGTATCAATATATGTAATATATAGGGTTTATGAGCACAGACTTTCACACAACCTACCACTCTCCACTCTATCTCATAATACTGATACACTTGAACACATATATGTCAAAAAGATAAATAATCACCAATATACGTATTTCATGCTAAAACAGCAATCATCTGTTGGTCCAGATTATCATCTCTACACATATATGCAATAAGTGCTAAGATATATATTAAGATAGCCAATCCTCATACTTTAATGGACAGGCTTCAATCCACTCCACACTCCAACTCTTCAACCATCCATCCAATTGAAAATCTGATGATGGAATGCTCAAAGGCCACCCTGAGGCCGAGATTCTTGTCACACCCATGTTGACCTAAAGTCAATCTGACCCTTCATGTACAGGACATAATCCATTTAATACATATACAAGGGATGGGCATACATCTCTACTATGTAACAACTGAAATACAGGATTATTATATAGCTGTATCGATATCTGTATTATACAGGGTATATGAGTACAGACTTTCACACTACCCACCGCTCACCACTCTATCTCATATTACTGATACATTTGAACACATATAGATCGATAAGATAAATAATCACCAATATACATATTCATGCTAAACCAGGACTCATCAGTTGGTCCAGGTTATCATCTCTACACATATATGTAACAAGTGCTCAAATATATATGAAAATAGTCAATCTTCACACTTTAATGGACAGGCTTCAACCATCCATCCAATTGAAAATTTGATGATGAAACACTCAAAAGCCACTCTGAGGCTGAGATTCTCATCACACTCACATTGATCTAAAGTCAATCTGATCCCTCATGTACAGGACATAATCCATTTAATACATATACAAGAGATTGGGAAACATCTCTACTATGTAATAACTGAAAACAAGCTTATTACATACCTGTAGCAATATATGTAATATATAGAGTATATGAGTAAAATTAGATGAAATAGTTGCAGTTGAATCATATCAACAGACTGATGTGTCTTTTTTTTTCAAGTTATATTAAACAAATGCTTTTGAGAATAGCTTTCTTCATACTCTTGCTCATGAAAGCTACCTTTTTAGTCAATGCCAGATGTTAGTGCTATTGTGGATGTATTCATAGACTAATTTCTAGATTATAGCTTCTATCAGTAAGGAGTTTGGGCTTACTCTCTTGTACTATTAAATTAATAATTCAAACATCTCTAATGATTTTAACCAAAATCAACTTACATACACTCATATTGATTGGACATTTGTCTACTAATGTATACTTCGGTTAATACCCCAGAGGTTTTTTTAAGCAGATAAATATTATTATATTGATACATCTGGAATGAACTAGAACCTATTCTGAACATAATAGCAGTATTATCTGACAGGTCTCATTTATTCAAAGTTATGAGAAATAGATATAAAACAAAATGAAAATTTCTGTTTCTGAAAGCTTATATCAAATTTAATAATAAAAAGTTGTGTAATAATTTGTTGGTATAAATCAAAACAGGTGCGTATAATTTCCTAAAACTAAGATCACCAAAATTTATAATTACTGTTTTAACATAAGATCTATATAATTATATAAGTATGTTGGTTTAGGTTTAAACTCTGAGGATGATTTGGAAATTTGGATTATTAGTTTGATAATATGAAGGAGTTAAAGGATTCTTCTAGATAAATAAATACATTAATTCTATGCCATAAGTTAGAAAATAATCTGAAGATGTAAGTATGCTTAACATCTTCATATTTTCTGTATTGCTCATCTATATAAATAAAAATGTAAATGTTCATTTGTTCAAAATCTTAAATCCTCGAAATTTCTTCCCCGACTGTTTTAAAATTTTGACACAACATTGCATTTGGACATCTGCATGTTTTTATATACCTACTACTATATAGATGTCACACCTGTGACAGGTAAAAACAGGCTTTTTAAAAAAAAAAACAGCACTATCTATTGGACATAAAAGCAACATGCACTATACTAAATATTTTACGATTCCATTTCAATGTTTCCGATTGCATTGTTAAATTGAATTTTCATAGATTTCGATTTATTTTCATTTTGATTTAATTATTTTATGTGAGAGATTGCAATTCCCAATTTGATTGGCATTTGCAATCACCATTGGGGCCAATCTTTAGAATGGTGTGGTTTAGATCTAGACACGGATTGCTTTTCACATGGACAATTATATGTTGCATGTTCTAGAGTTAGCAAACCAGACAATCTCTATATTGTACTGTTTATTTATATATGGTACAAATATACATATTGGCATTTGGTAGAAGCTAAAAAAAAAAAAAAGTAAATTTAGATTTTTTTTGATTAGTAGAATTTTTGTTAAAACGTACAATGAAAGTTAAAATTGTCATTCATGTTTTTTTTATATAATTAAAAATAAAAGTAAAAAATTGGAGAGAACAAAAGACACACAAATTACTAATCTAGATAAATTAAAAGAATTCCAAAAGTAAAAAGATAAGCTAAAAGAAAAATATTTTAGCTAATTAAAGATGGCAGAATTATGCTAAAAAATAAAGACTTTGTAACGTAAATTTTATAAAGAATGTACAAGATTATCAACGTATATTTTTGACAAACAAAAGGTATGTGCAGAAGTCTGAAAACTGGACCTCTAGTATAAAAGGAAGAGGCCAGTTTGATCAGGGTCTTGCTTTGTCTGTCCTTTCCACAGTTGGTCCTGGATAACAAAATATATCCAGGATCACCCTACACTGAAATAATTCTGCATGTTGGAGTGAACCGGAGCTTCTGCTGACATTGTTCCTGAAGATGGACATCAGAAAAGCCTTCATGACCGACTAGTAGAATAGACCATAAGATCAACTTCTAACCGATGGTCAAGCTCATTCTCCCACACAAAAAAAACTATGCATAGTAATCTACAAGCTTTGTGAACTCACTAAACTTACTGATAAGTTATGATTCATTATTCCCGATGGTGACAAAATTAAGTGTTTGCAAATAATTCTTAAAAAGATACTTATAATAGGACCCTGATATAGACTTTAATTTTATTGTTCAAGAGACTCTTATTTACCCAAGAACTTTAATTAAAATTGTTTATCTGTTATTTTTTATTAATGGATTCACGGCTGGATTAGCGTGTGTTCTCTCCAGTTTATTTAATTCGTAATTTATCTTTAACATTTTAATTTGTTAGAATAAAATATTTATTTCTAATACCAACTTTCCTTGTGCATTATTAATGGTAATTATTAGTATTTATTATTAAATTTATTAATTTTAGTTTGGTGAGATTTAAAAATATAATTTACCTTTGCTAATATGTTTTGAATAAGCTCCAGGAATAATAATATCTAAAAAAAATAATAATTCTAGTATAATATAATACAATTATTTTAAAAAACATTTTTTTTAAATTTACGAGTTACGGTATGTTTTACGCAGAATCAGTAAGTCTAATCGACTCTGGTGTCCTCATTTATAAATTAAAAACTGATTCAGCTCGCAATTGTACTCGTAACAATTCTAGGCCAAGTTGATCAGGAAATATAGTTATGTTTTTAAGAAATAGAAATGAAACTTTCTTCTTTTTGCCAAACTTTGTCAACTCGTGCAGTTTATTGCGTATAAAGGCCTAGCAAGGTGGAAAATGTTACAATATCTACACAGACAGTCAGGGCCAATCTTTAGAATTTTCCGGCTTAGATCTAGACATGGATTGCTTCTCACATAGACAATGATATGATGCATGTTCTAGAGTCAGCAAACCAGATAATCTCTATATCTGCACAGACAATAGAACAAAAAATATTGTATACCCACAAGCATTGTGAAATTAAACATATGAGAAGCATGCACTTTCTCTTTTGTTTCTTTTCAATTTAACCAGATTGAGTCACAGCAACTCGTAACCAGGTACGGCTAGTATTAAATAAATATATATATAATTTACTTCTTTGTACTTTTTACTCAATTCATTTATCTTATAATTTCAACTGTGTGGTAGTCTTCTTCAGAACTGTTGCTTTTTTTCCTTACTAAAGAAAGAGGAGGGAAAACAGAAATTCTTAATAAATTTGTTAGATAGTTCAAACTGTCAGATAATAGAACTGAATAAAAGGGATTGTGAAAAGTATAAAAAATATTTTTTTACAGATTCATTATAGATGCGGAAATAATAGCACTTCCATCTAATATCTACTAATTATTCAAACTTATACTAAATAGTGATAACTAACTTATATATACACTTGGGTCTCTTTTTACACGGACTTATTTAACACAATTTTGATGTTACGTGATTCGTATTTCACCAGAAGTCGACCTCCGATAATGCGCTATTACTTTAAATAATAAATTTCGAGCACTTACATTATATTGAAAGTAATAGCACATTATTGGAATTCGACTTTCATCTTAGTAATTTCAATATTTTCAGTGCTTTATAATAGTAAGATTTTATGCAATAATGAAATTAAAATCATGATTTCCACATTTTATGTATACACACATTAAATGTTACAAGATTATAATGTAAATTTGTTCAAACATTGTGTGGGTTAATTTTGCATTTTAAATCACATTCTGTTTTTGCTTTTTAAAAAAGAATGTAATCAATTATTATTTTCTTATTAATGACACTAATCATTAATGTGCTCTTAAATTCCAACTAGAGCTAAATGGTTGTATGTCTAGATATCGCGAGCTTCGTAAACAATTAATAAAATCATCGTCTCAAAGATTAATTACTAATTATGTTGTCACCAGAAAATCATAATAATTAAAACGTGTATAAAAAAATGTAAATTACTGTACTGTAAATTATGCATAAAAATATATTATTTTGAATAAAATTAAATATTATAGTTAAAAAAAGTTTGTCTTGTATCAATTTTTTTCAAATTTGAAATTTTTTATTAGTCATATTTTATTTCCTTATTTTTTTTTTCACGAATTTTAAAGTAATTTTACGTTGATGCTTTGCTTTTACGCGAATTTTGAAAAATCACAGACCGCATCTCCCCTTTTTCAATGTAAGTTACGTCTATTTTTGCACGATTTCATTTGTGCGTGTTTTCTGAGGAACGTATCTATCGCGTAAAATGAGACCCAGGTGTATATCATAAATATGAACTACTCATGCTAAAAATGTTCTCGATGCATGTATTTGTTAATTACTTTTATCATTTTTTTGTTAAATTTACTGATTGGATTTTGTGTTTATATATATAATGCATCTTTCATATATAAAAAATTAAATAAAATTGTTTCTCTTTTTCTTTTTAAAAAGTTATTTATTTTTATGAATCCTTATATATTCTAATACATTATGCACATTCCTGATGTTTTGATTACTTCCTTGTAGTCATTATTAAAGATCTACATATATATATATATACATTATTATTATAAGTACATACTGTAATTTATAAATCATAATATAATAACATTTCTTTAGCATCTCTATATATTTCTTTTCATTATATATTTTTTACTATTATTATTACTTAACCCTGCCCCCCCCCCCAATTCTTTATTATTTTAAACCAATTTTTTATTACATCTTATACAAATAAACCTTTATATATTACTCTTTTACAACTATTTTTAATTAAAACCATTATTTAACAATTTGTTTTATTTAAAATTTTTTTTTTTTTTTTAATGTGTCAAAGCGTTGACCGGGAAGCGAACCCAGGCCAGTTGCTTGGAAGCCAGCTATGCTAACCACAAGACCACCAACGTTTGACAAAATTGTTTTTTTTTTTTTGTTAATAAATAAACTGTCTTTTAACTTTCTTTTCTTATATAATTTCACATTTTCTAACATGCTTATATAAAAAAAAAATATGTTTAAAATGATAGGTCATTGGCAATGAGCTTGAAATATGTTACCATGGATCTAGTGATTTGATATGTATGCATGTCAACTAGTAGACATGTATGAAGAATTCAAAATTTATTTAAAGATGAATATAAAATTGATTGAAGGAAGAGATATTGAGGTGACATGATAGATTAGAGAAAGGAAAATAAGTTCGAAGAAGATTATAGTTTAAATTTAAAAAATAAAAAGGGTCAAATGGAATTAAGTTTTTATAAGAAAAGGTAAGTTTAAACACAAAGATCAAAGCCAGAAAAAAAAAAGCAGGCTATTAATAAAGTAAATATGGTTATAAGATAAAGGTTTAAAATTTGTTGGATAAGAAAATAAAGATAAGTATTGTTAGGTTAGCTGGTAATGAAAATTTAGATGAAAATATGATAAATGATATTAAAAATATTAAATAAAAATATCATAAACAGTAGAAAATTCACAATGAGATTGTTAATAAAATTGAAGCATATAACAAAATAAAAGTAATAAGTTTGTTTAGTCATAGAAAGTAATATGATAATATAAAAAAATGATAGGTTTGATTTAATTTAAAGTAGAATAAAGCAGTTTGTAGGAAAAAAGCAGAATTCCAAGAATAAAATAGTAATTGAATCAAAGATTGGTAAGTTGTTAGTTGAGTTGAAAATTCGAGCAGTGCATTAAGTGATTTATATGACAGAAATAATAATCCTTTGTCTGTTTAATAGAAATAAAAAATGAAATAGATAAGAACGGAAGGGATTGTTAAATAAAGGAGGATGGGGTATCAAAACTTTTTTTGCTGTAATGATGAAGTAAAAGAAATTGAGAAAAATTTCAGTTAAATTTCTGGAATTTTGGAAAAAGGAGATGAAAGAACTATTTAATACTTTTAATGTAATTTATGGTACAGAAAAATGGTCAATAGATTTGTTTCCAACTATTATGTTATTTTTTTAAAAGACCAACACTGCTAAACTTTTTTTCATTTAAATATTCCATGACACACTTCCTTTCTTAACATTAGAAAAATATTTAAAATTAATTTAATTATTGTTATTTCAAATTTATATGTTGTAAGCCTTTGACAGAATAGCTCAGTTGGTTAGAACATTTGCCTTAAATTCAGTATTCAAGAATCTAAAGGTGCAAGTTCAACTTCTAAGCAAATACTGTCACTGTGCATATAGGCCAGCAACACATGAAGAAGAGTGGAAAATAATACTACTCAAAACATTGTGTGATTACTAACCTATGTTCATAATTGAAATAAAATCCTTGTTTTTTACTTCACCTATGAGTGGTAAGTTTTAAATTGCACTTTACACACAAAAAGTGAAGCTTATTATTATTAGAAAAGAATTATAAATTTTGCATAAATTACCACTGAACTTCGCTTAAAGTAGGCTATGAATATGGAGACTTAAGTTCTCTGAAAGTGCTCAGCCATATAATTCTTTTCTAATAATAATAAGCTTCACTTTTTTGCATAAAGTGCAATTTAAAACTAACCTGTGTTGTGTATTTGTGTGTTATTACTAACAAGTTGTTTGTATTTGGAAAGTTTAAATAAGGTTTACAATTTTCTATATATTCAACATTCATTCATAGATGATGGAAATAGTCCAACATATCACATCTAATAATATACCATCATCGCAAACCTTCAAACAAATTATATGTTGTAACTTTAAATAAGTTTCTCAATAATGGGATTATAAAATAATGGAATAATAATCAGAATAGATAGCAACCTATATATTTACATTTTGTAATAAATTTGAGTAAATAAATCATGGATTACATACAAAGAATTACATTCAAAACTCAAAAGATTATATATCGAGGTTTATATACAAAAAATTATATTACAATAATTAATTGATGTATATGCTTTTATTTCCCATTTTTTACTTTTACCTACATATCCCTAAATATCCTGATTTGTACTCTTGGGAGTTATGAGCACTCCAGATTAGAAATATTGCTTTAAAGCATACAACAAAATCTGAGAATTTTATAATAGTAAATTTAAACTCATAAGTCACTAAGGTATTGCTGAAATTATTAAATATAATTCAGAAGGTCAGTGTGGATTATGAAAGGGTTGAGGAACAATAGATGTAATATTTCTAAAACATGTTTAAAAAGATGAAGAGAACTTGATATTTGTTCCATTGATGTTGATAAGATTTTTGATACTGTGAATTGTGTTATTTATTTTAAAACATTGAAGAAGAAAAAATTATAAGCTGGAAGCAGAGATATTTATTAGAAAATATCTATGTGAATTGAAAAATATTTGTAAGATTAAATAATGTTTCTACAGAATAAATAGATATAGGAAATATGGTTTTGTCTATATGATGCTTTGTTTAATATTTATTTAAATAAACTTTTTAAAAAGTGGTGTTTTGATAATGCTAGAGTTCACACTTTCACAGAATCAATTTTACCAATAACGTTAGTGCCTGTGGATATTTAGTAGAATTGATGAAATTTATGCAAAGTGTATGACTGAAGTCAATATTTTAATTCCTAAGCCAATGGTAATAATTATAAAATGAGTATTTAAGGAATTATTCATCTGATGGTAGAAATAGTAACTATAATATCAGGAAAAATATAGTAAACTAGAAACAGACTTTTAATAAAAATAATTGCAGTTGTTTTATGCTCATTGATGCTGTAAATAAGAAACAAGCTTGTCAAATATTTGTTTTATGATTTAACTTTATGTATAGTAGAGAAACATGATAAAAAGCTTGGATGTCTTAGAGCAGGGGTCTCCAACCCTATGCCCGTGGGCACCATGGCACCCGCAGACCATTTTACGTGTGCCCACCGCTATCCGAACATGATAAAAAATTATTTATGTGATACAAATAAATTTAATTTTTAAAATTTCTTATAAATTATTGTATTATATTGTAATCAAATTGTAGGGCATACTATACCTTTACAGTATAAAAATATAAATGTTAATTATATGTTAAAATTTTATTTTTGAAATAAATATTTTTTTGTACATTATGTGTATTATTAACAATATCCAACTATAAATTTACATTGAAAAAATAAATGGTGCCCCCCACCTGGTTGAAGAAATAAATGGTGCCCACCACCTGGCCGGTAATATAGAATGTGCTCTTAAGTGCAAAAAGGTTGGGGACCCCTGTCTTAGAGTTTTGAATTTGGAGAATAATAAAAGTTATGATTTAGTAAGATATGATTTCAATTTATAAATGTTAAATAATAAATAAAGGATTTTTGAGAAAACTATAAAGTATAAAAAAAATTGGATTTGCATATAGAAGAATTTAGATACGAATTTTGGAGGTATGAATTGAGACAAGCTTGAAAAGAATTAATGGGAAGTGAGGTTTATGAACTCCCTGAAGTGGGATACTTTTACACTTAATATAATCTGCTAAGTTATGCTTTTAATATCCTATAGTGATATCATAATCAAAGCATTGCATCTATACAGTGTAGGTGAATATTGGGATGTAAATGGTATGTAAATTTTATGTAGATGAGATGATTTACATGATCCACTTTTTGGAGAGGGAGAAGCAGATTTTTTTAAATTTGCATTGGCATCATCGATGATGTGCCAGGATTCATTTACTTTACATTTTGCATCTTTTCTCTCCAAGCATACTATTGTGGCTGATGTGATATCAAATGTGTGGTCAAGCTTGTTTTCCTGGCCCAGGAATATACATTTGTAATCAGAATTATTTTTGGCCCTTTTATAAAGATGTTGGTGATAGGAGAGTCTAGATGTAAGGCTTGCACAAGACTCCCCTATGTAAGTGGTGTTGCGATTGGCATAGTTGCAGAAAATCTTGTATATCGTTCAGGGAGTTTGTTCAGGGGAGGGAAGTTTGTCTTTTGAGTTATTGATTAGGCAATTTAGTGTAGGCAGAGTATGAAGACCAATTCTATATGTGTGAAAGCACATATTGTTTATACTTTTAGAAATGTTAGGAATATAGGGTAAGGATATTCAGGACTTAACTTCAGCTGGTGTGGATCTGCAGTTAATTTTGTTGTAAAATCTGTTAATAATATTGATGAATGTCCTGAGTTTTATATCTAAGGTGGCATAGATATTGATGTAATTCTCAATGTTGGATTTGTGATCTGCCTCAAATTTGCAAAGCTTGAAATTTCTGTATAGAAATGCTTTCAGACCTGTGAATTATGAGTCAAAAATTTGAAATGTATTATGCTTCTAACCTGCATAGATTTTATTATCATTTTATAATTGAGTTGGTCATGGTATCTTTAATTATATAAGTTGAAAAATTTTATCCCCTTAGGGGCACCATCATGTTCAATGGTTCAGGTTAGTGAGAAATTTTGTGCTAGCTCATTTTTTATATTATTAATATAGAAGTGAGGGGCACAAATGAAAATGTTATAAACAGCATGTTGTAAGGATTTATAAAAAAAAATAATAAATATAAACACAATATATAGACATAGAAGAATTATACAAGATATATTATAAAGGTCTATGGAAATAAGAAAGATGAGTGAAGAATGAAATTGATTGACAACCTAAAGAAAGTTAATTGAATTTTGAATGTTTGGAAGACATGATTCGATAAAACAACTTAGATAAGAATGTTTCAGCAGAACTTGTTTTTTTGGAAGCTAATTAATGCTGATGTATACTATTATTTTATTATTAAAGCTTATAATATATACTAAATTATATATTGTAGAGATTCCACCTTTATTGTTAAAAGGCAGTTGCCATGACAACAGATTGAGATTGTTATTGAGCTTGAAATTATAGCCAGGAATTTTTAGATATGCTGCTCAGGCAATGTATTGTTATAAATTTTTCTTTTTTTTTTGGCTAATTGTTATTATGTTTGGGTTTTACAAGTTTTCTTTTTTATCAAAAATAAAAATTCATATAATATTACAATACCAGTCAAAAATTTCAACTTTATTAAAATTATTCCGGAACCATGGTTTTATCTATTAACAAATGGGCATTTTCAAGTGAAATTCAATTAAACATGCCCACATGTGTATATCAAACAAAAAGTCTTCTCATTATTTACTTCAAAACCCAACTGCCTTTAACATCGAGGGTGTCTTCATGAGAATGCGAGTTTTCTACCCTTAACATCAAAGGATATCTTCATGAGATTGAGAATTTCAGATTCAAAATATTTTATCATCAAAGTTTCTTTTATTCTTTTTAATTTACTTTTTTATATATAAAAGATAACCTCTGCATTATCAAATAATATTTTATGACTTGTATTCAGTTTATGAATATACAAAGCTGAGTTATTATATTTATTCTTAATTCTATTCTTATGAACTTTAACTCTTTCATTAAGACTTAATTTATTCTGGCCTGTATAAATTTTATGACATCTACATGGAATCATATAAATTATTCCAGGATAAATTTGCAATCAGTTAACTGTTTTGAACCATTTAGTAGTGAATTTAAATTCAGGCCTTTCTTTCTGGCCACTTTCATTCCACCCAATGAAAACTATTCTTATAAATCAATTTACTAATTGATGGCTTATATGCCAAAGAAATAAACTCTTTTTCTCATTAACACTTAAATCTTTATTATTAACAGACCCATAGATATTTTTAGTAAATATAATATTTATAATAAATTCATTATTATATCCTAACTCAGTATAGTCAGAAACAAATTGACTCCTCTGAACATAATTAATATTTTCAAAATTAGTAAGTCTTCTATTCCTATAACAAAAATTCAATAAAGTCTCCTATGAGTAAAAAGTTGATACCTATCTGCCCTTATCATATTTCTTTAAAAAAATTTTCTTTTAATGAAATGACTACAAAATAAAACATCAACTTTATCAACAATTAAATATAAAAATTTTAACGATGCACCCCCCGCCCTCTCAATAGTAAATTTAATATTAGAATAAAAAGCATTCAATCCATAAAAAATTGTTCAATTTATCTTATTGTATAACAAACATTCATCAACATACCTAACAAATAATCTTAAGAAATAGAAAAATTATTAATAACACTTCTTATTAAATTAAGGCCAGATAGTTATCAACCTTTTATTCAAAAGTGACTTTCTTTATTGAATTTTTGCTATTTAATTATATTCAGAGGAGTCAATTTGCTTCAGACTGTATTGAGTTAGAATATAATCACGAATTTATTAGGAATATTATATTTAATAAAAATATCTACAGATATGTTAATAATAAAGATTTAAGTGTTAATAAGATTAAAGAGGGTTTTTTTTTTTTTTTTTTGCCATATAAGCCATCAATTAGTAAATTGATTTATAAGAATATTTTTTTATTGAGTGATAGATGTGAATTTAAATTCATTACTAAATACTTCAAATCAGTTGATTGCAAATCTATTCCTGGAGTAGTTTATATGATTCCTTGTAGATATAAAATTTATATAGGCCTGAGGAAAATTAAGTTTTAATGAAAAAGTTAAAGTTCATAAGACTAGAGTTAAAAATAAATATAACTCAGCTTTGTATATTCATGAATTGAATATCAGCCACAAAATATTATTTGATGAGGCAGAGGTTATTTTTTATGAAGAAATGAATTGAAAAGAATAGTAAAATAAACTTTGATAATAAAGATTTTTGAATCTGAGACCATCAATCTTTGAAGACATCCTCTGATATTAAAGGAAGTTGGGTTTTGAAGTAAATGATGGGAAGACTATTTTGTTTGGAATATACATGTGGAAAAATTATTATTATAAAGTGCTGTAAACTTTGAAATTGTTCAAATGGAAGTCAATCTTTGATAATGCACTATTTCTTAAATATTATCAATTTTCATCCACTCACCCACTGTTTGTCTAATGGTAGGTAGTAAAAATGAGACACTGTCTTTCTCCAGTGATGGGTTAAATAGATTTGTACAATTGAGTATTTGATTATAACATCAGGCACACAATAGACTCAAGCTCTAATTTAAGCATGATCTGTAAGTTAAACCATTAAACATCACATGATCACCATCTCATACTAGTACATAATTGTTGTAAACAAAGGCAAAACTCTCCATACAGTAGTGCCATCCTGTGCTTTTGTTTACAACAATTTCGTGCTAGTATGAGATGGCAATCATGTGATGTTTAGTGGTTTAACACCAATTCTGCCTAATATGATAGTGGTGGCTATGGTTGTTTAAGAGCCAAAGACACCAAAATGTATGGGTGCTGAATTGAGTTCAGACCCATATGACTATATAAGCTATTGAGCTTAGATTGAAAATATTTTTGTGTTTTCAATTTCATTCTCATAGTTTTGTAGTAAAGTAGAGTTAAAAGGTGGCTGCTGGAGGGTTGCATTAGATCCTAAGATCTAGGTGCAGTGCTCTCAGATCCAAGGCTCCTCACTGATGATGGCCACAAGCCAGAAACTAGTCTGGGGTTATTGGATGAGTAGGCACTAGATAGGGATTTTATGCACAAGCCTTCTGGCATCCATTGATTACTCTGGTTGGCACAGAGTGGCACTACTGTATGGAGAGTTTTGCCTTTGTTTATGATCTGTAAGTGTTGGTGTATATAGAATGTACGCTCTGTTAAATTTCAATTGAAAGTGTTTATTTGTTAATTGATGAAACCATAGTTGTGGAAGAATTTTAGTAAAGTTTAGTTTTGGCTAGTATTATATGGATTTTGTTATTACTTGTATAGTATTAGGCAGTGTTTATTTTTTATGAAAAGGATGATTAGTTATAATTATAAAATTAATTTTATTAAAATTTTTTTTTGGGTATGTTCAAAATTGTAAGTTAAATATTGGTCAGTTTCACATTTTGTCACTTATGAACTTACTCTTGATGACAATCAACTGTTTACCATTTAGTTGTATCATCCTATTGTCTAATTCCATCAATAAGGCAAAGAATTTGACACACAGTATTTGCCTGAATATTTGTGGCGATGGCATTTTGCTTATAATTATACGATGTACTTATTTTCCTCATCCAGAATTGATTGTTAAATTTCTTTGTGTAGATTCAAAATTTATTTTAATCTTAATTATTAATACTACATATGTTTATATGTAACCCAAAATTTTCTAATGGTATTATTTTTCTCACTTCTTTAGGTTTTAATGGCTTAACTAAGAAAATAGCCTAGTTGGTAAAAAAAAAAGCACAGCCTGAAGGCTCTAGTTTGATATTATGGTGGTACTGAAATTGATAAAAATGTTTCAATATTTAATTACACACATATATATAAAATGATAAATAATATTTTAATAATGAATAAATATAACGTCATGTGAAAATTTTACCAAATCTATTTTTTAAGTAATAATTGAACTGCCCTCTAGCTGCCAAGTTCGATAACTTTTACAATAAGAGAGTGGACCACCTCTTAATGTATTTTAGATCTTTTTATATACAGCTATCTAAAACAATAACAGCCAGAGTGCCAATTTAAATCAGTCTCTGTATCTTTTAATGTAAATTGATCTTTAAATAACTGATAGCTGTACATAAAAAGATCTAAAATACATTAAGAGGTGGTCCACTCTCTTATTGTAAAAGTTATCGAACTTGGCAGCTAGAGGGCAGTTCAATTATTATTTAAAAAATAGATTTGGTAAAATTTTCACATGACGTTATATTTATATATATTAGTTCCAGTTTCATTATCTTAAACATTATTAGTTGCTATAAATGATAAATAATAGATAGAAGGTCAGTTTTCTTTTAGAGGATCGCATACCTATTGACTGAATATTTTGGAAAGATGTTAGGAACCTAATTTTCTATTTATAAAAAGGAAAATCTCACATCAATCTGAATTAATATCTAATATCATGAGTTTATTGTACATCTTTAAATATTAAACTACCAATTACATACTCAATACTAAACCAATTAATTATTTTTTTTGTATCAATGTGGCAGATTGAAAACAATAGATCCTATCAATTGATTGAACTGAGTTTAACTTCCCTCAGCTGAGAATTAATCCAGATCATTTAACACGTAAAAATTATTGTACTGCTGATAATTGAAGAATCTTAGTACAATGACGTAAATGAAATTGTCATTTCTAGTTATCATCATCATCATCAACCATTATCATTCCACTGCAGGATGAAGGTCTCTCCAAGTTCAATCCATCTTCTCCGATCTTTAGCTTCTCCTCTCCACATCACCCCTGCACACTTTCTTATTTCATCCATCCATCTCATATGTGGTCTCTTTCTGGGTCTTTTACAATCTCTTGAAATCCAGTTTACGATTTCAATTGTCCATCTATTATCATCTCTTCTAGAAATATGTCCAGCCCAACTCCACTTCAGTCTTTTAATTTTTTCAATGAGGTCAGTAACACCTGTTTGTTCTCTTACCCATATATTGCATTTTCGATCTTTTCTTGTTACTCCCAACATGCATCTCTCATACTTCTTTGAGTGGTCTGAAGTCTCTGTATTGCTCTTCTATTAAGTGTCCAAGTCTCAGATCCATAAGTAAGAACTGATAAAACACATTTGTTAAAAATCTTCCTTTTCAAACTCATAGGCATATTTCCTTTTAGTATCAAGTTATTTCTACCTTTTAGTATCAAGTTATTTCTACCAAAAGCACTCCAACCAAGTTTAATTCTATGATTCATTTCATCCATTATGTTTCCATCTGTATTAATAATCTAGTTATATGTACATATATTTATTATAAATTGATAAGCACAGTTTATACATTTTAATATTTAATGCTGTTTAAAAAAAGTTGAAATTTTATGTGTATAAAATGGAAATTTTGAATTTTTAAAAAAATAATCATTCTATTTGTTAACTTTAAAATTGTAATAGAAATTTTGAATTATTATTGTTGCATAACATTTATTGCAAAATAAACAGATAATTAATAAACAATACACCATATGATTTTCAATATTTTTTTAATTACCAATAAAAATAAAGTATTATATAAATTGCAAGTCTGTAATTTGATTACCATCTATTTTTTTTTCTAAGATTTGAAATTTAAGTTAAAATATCTATGTTTTTTATATAGATGTTGTAATAAATTTTTCTAATTAATTTTTAACAAATGAACAAAATTTTTCCATTTTATGAAGATAAATGTTAAGTTAGTTTTTAAATCAAAGTTAGTTTTTAAACCACATTTTCCATCAAAACTTTATTTTCTATCATTCTTTAGTTTTAATTTTAATATTATATAGTCCTTCTAAATTCTTTTCTTCCGCCTTTATTTTTGCTGTCTTCATATATAATATTGAATTTCAAAAATGTTACACTTTTCACTTTTCAGCAAAAAAAAACTTTTATTATTGATTACAGTTTCGACTGTACCGTGCAGTCTTCATCAGATCTACAAAATTTAAACACACATAAAAATACAACCATTAAAATACATTAATTATTTTTTATAAAATTATTAAATTCCTATCAAACTGTTAAATTTTAATTTTTTTATAAATATTTCTTAACATTTTAAATTCATATAATATCTTTAACATATTTACCATCCTATTTTATATTCTTTTAAAATCTTGTCTATCCTCTTTTTTTATAAAAATGTAGGAGGGGTAAAAACAATAATAGCATAAAAGAAATAATAGTATAAGAAAAAAAAAGTTATTTGGGGGTGTGATAGAAATAGTTTTTTTTAAAAAAAGAAAAAAGAAAAGAAATACTAATAGTTATAAAAATAGTTAATAGAGGGTGGTGTAGGATAGGAATATGAAAGAGAGGTTAAAAGGAAGTTGAATTACTAGAATAAGATGGAGGATAGAGAAAGTTAAAAGAATAGAATAAGGTAAGATTTTATATGGAATAAATAAGAAGATAAGATGAATGGAAATAATTATTTAGTTAGAATAAAAGATAGAGAAAGATTATATTGATAGCGATTAAAATTTCTTTTTTTTTTTGGAATAGTGTAATTAAAAATACTTTATAATGTAAATATTATATTAAAGTTATATGTATAGGTATATGTTATAAAAAAGAGGATACAAAAGATTTTAAGACAATATAAAATAAGATGATAAATATGTTAAAGATATTATATGAATTGAAAAGGTTAGGAAATATTATAAAAAAATATTTAAAATTTAAAAGTTTGATAGGAATTTACTAACTTTTTTTAATGGTTGTATTTTTATGTGTGTTCAAATTTTGTAGATCTGCTGAAGACTGCATGATACAGACAAAACTGTAATCAATAATAAAAGTTTTTTTACTGAAAAGTGAAAAGTGTAAGATTTTGAAATTCAATATTTAATTTTAATGTTATCTTCCAATTATACAATCATAAAAAAAATGACTCTTTTTTAGAAAAAGCAATTCTCTATTGGTTCAGAACTCAGGTTTTGCACCACAAGATATTTATTTAACCATTAGATCCTAAGATCTAGGTACAGTACTCTCAAATCCAAGGCTCGGATGCAAGCTATAAGCTAGAAACTAGTCTTAGGATATTGGATGACCAGATACTAGATAGAGATTTTATGCCCAAACTTTCTTGCATCCATTGATTATTATGGCTTGCATTGGGTGGCACTATTGCATAAAAATATTTATTTTAAATTATTTATCATAGTCTTTGATATGTAAATCACTAAACATCACATGATCACCATTTCTTATGCTTGCTCACAACTGTTATTAAAACAGGCAAAACTCTCCATGCAGTACTGTCACTCACTGCAAGCCAGAAACTAGTCTGGGGATATTGGATTAGGCACTAGATAGGGATTTTATGCACATCTTCTGGAATCCATTAATTACTCTGGCTTGCACTAGGTGGCACTACTGTATGGAGAGTTTCGCCTGTTTCTTTGATATGTAGAGTGTGATGCTCTTTATTTAGATATTTGATGCTGTAATGTTTCAAACTCAGCCTAAGAATGATGTTATTCTACTTTATAGGAAGCCCTTCCCCTGAATAAAAAGTTAAACTATTAAAAACGGTAGAGTATAAAATGTAGAAATGCGACAGAAAGAAAGATTAAATGCTAATTCATGCATTTAAGACAGATATATCTAGTCTATATTCTTCAGTCATCAAAAACATTGGTTTAAAATAGGATTAAACCACTAAACATCACATGATCACCAAGATCTAAATGTTGTGCTCTTAGACCCGTGGCTCCTCAATGATAAAAGCCACAAGCTAGAAACTAGTCTGGGTATATTGGATGAGTAGGCACTAGATAAGGATTTTATGCACAAGCCTTCTGGCATCCATTCATTACTCGGGCTTGCACTGACTGGCGCTACTGTATGGAGAGTTTCGCCTGTTTTAAAATAGGGTTGTGTGTATATAAGTTATTTACATATTCTTATAGAAAAGAGATAAGGAATGCAAATATTTTAATAGAAATGTACAGGAACAAAAATAAAGTACAGATCAATCTAAAAAAGTTATTAATATGTTTTTTCACACAGAGAAATTCATTTTTTTATCCATAAAAAAATTTAATGTAATTAAAAATTCTGCACAAATAACTATAATTAACATAATTTCTAATAGATCAGGTTTGGAACATACCTTGTAGCAAATGATTTGATAAACATCTAAATTTTGATTAATTAAAAGCTAATCAAATATGTTCATTGAAAAAGTATATAACTATAGAATTAGTGTTTTTTGTAAAACATTTATTAAATTAAAATGTTTAATTGTTGGAATCACAAAATGTACCACAAGAATTAAAATGGGGGAGGGATGGAATGGCCAGCCATTATATGGGATGGTATAAATAAAAGATGAAATGAAAAAAGGAGACTAATGCTGAGAAGTAGATAAGAATATGCAGAGAGAGAGAAGAGAATAGAATTTCTGTGTCATGCTGAGAAGTAGATAAGAATATGCAGAGAGAGAGAAGAGAATAGAATCTCTGTGTCATGATTACTTAATATGGCAAGATTTAAATGTAACTATCTGTTCTCAGTGAATTTGCATAAAAACGAAGGAAGCATAAAAGCACTTTTCAGTGCTAATGAATATATAGCAATTCAACCAACCACTTCTCAATAGAAGGCAAACATGCCAAGACTTTATAATAATTGAAGCTCTCATCATGATGGGATATAATTCATTCCAATGTTTATTAATTGTAACCTGAACTGTGTAGTTCTCCCAATTTATGAACTTTCAAGCCTGCCAGAATAAAAGAAAAAATGATGCTGTAAGACAAGGGTGGGAAAATAGTGGCCCGAAGGCCACATGCAGCCCGCTAAGAGTTTTTATGTGGCCTGCCAAGACAATCAGAAAAATCGACCTTGAACTGAGATTTCCTTCCCATGCATGACCGAAGATTCATCTCATATTTTCCACTAAGATGGCAACATCAATACACATGCGCAGATAAGATGTGCAGTGCTTTTCCAGTTGATCTGGTTAATTCAATTTTGTCTTTGCATTAGCAAATATATACATTTCCAACTTTAGTGAAACCATGAACCCTCTGAAAAAATGTAAAATCAATGATGAATGCCATGTGTTTAATGAAGAATGGACAAACAAATATTTCTTTGGTAATACAGGGAATAAAGCAGTGTGTTTATTGTGTCATGAAGAAAAGTGCGGCCCTCTGCTAACCTTCGCTTCCACAAAGTGGTCCCCAATGCAGCCCACCACCAATCTCTGTGGGTCCTGAGACAAAACAATTGCTCACCCCTGCTGTAAGACATTGTTTATGTCTATCCATGAAAAATGTGTGCTCATCACCTACAGTAAAGAGTGACAGAAAAAAAGTACATGCATAAAAAGTAGTGAACTTATATTTAGTCATAGACCTTTAATAGTACATATGACTATGTCATGAACAATACCATGGTAAGATTTTAAACCATTAAGCATCACATGCTCTGTTTATGGTAAGATTTTCTTTGAACTGAAAACATAAGAACTTCACTAATTTATTACTATTTCTTATTGTACTTGCCTGAAGGTTTGTGATGATGTATATTAGATGTGATAATATGTTGAACGATTTCCATCATCTGTCAGTAAATGTAACATATCACATTTGTTGTTGTTATGTTTGCATGTTTAGAATTATCTTTATTGTAATGGTAGTCACATTATAATTGTAGTTTTATAACTTAACAGACAATTATTGTTTAGGAAAGTGCTACTTTTTTATTTCATTCATGTATGTTCTTCAGAAATAAATGAAAGAAATCAGAATTAATTGGAAAATTGACCCTCACATTTTTGATATTTTCAAGGTAGACACATCAGAATGGTTTATAATAATATGTATATACTTTGTAAGTGATTATAGACTATTCAAAGTAAATAAATTTATATTTATGTCAGTGCTGTTTCGTCTCATTTCAAAAACATATAAGCGAAATTTGATAAGGTCTGGACAAATCATCTTTGAATGAAATAGATGAGGGAGTGTTATCAGAAAATGGATGTTGTGTTGCTAACAAGTAGGAGGTGTAATATATTCAGAGACATTCTTTCCAAGTGAGGAGTAACCCAAGTAAAAAAAGTAATTTAACTCAGGCTTCATATAAAAAAATTATCAGTAGAAAATTAGAAATTATAACGATAAAATGGGTTTGGATGTGAGAGAAGGTATTTGAACCTCTAGGAACTGAGTTACTGAATGCTGATCAGAAAACAAGACTAATGGGGATGTGATCACCATAGAAATCCCAGTTTAATGTTTAAATGGTTGTTTAATACAAATAGTGTCATCTGCATCCCAATTTTGAAAAGAAAATTGTGTTGGTATATCAGTTTTGGCAGATCTGCATATGAAGTGATGAGGTAAAGATCAATAATGATGAATGATGATGCTATCACACAGTCCATTATTATACTTAGAAATAAAAATTTATATAGTCAAATTGAAAACTGGTTTAGATTGTGCAATAAAAGAATAATATATTTACCAGCACGGGTCTAATGCTGAATTTGGAAGCCAGTTTTATACCAGATGCTATCATTGATAAGCCTTCCCAGAACTAAACTTCTGACAGTTTCAGACATTTTTTGCCAAACAAAATGTCAATAAGAATTTTACCTGTTCACATTTTGGTTATCTTAATATAAAGCTGAGCACTGATTGTATATATGTGTGGAGATAGTAATCTAGACCAACTGATGATTGCTGGTTTAGCATGAAATACATATATTTGTGATTATTTATATTTTAAACATGTGTATGATCAGGTGGGTCAGCAATATGAGATGGCATGGAGAGCTGAGGGTCATGTGAAAGTCTGAATTCGAACCCCTTATATATTACATTGTATATGTGCAGGTGTGTGTAAGCCTGTACAGTGTATTAATTTACATATTAAAACATAGTGTGTTAAAGGTCTGCCCATCCCTTGCATATGTATGTAAATGGATTATTCTCCAGCATATGAGGGGTCAGAATGACTAAATGGTCAACATGGGTAGGATGACAACCTTGGCACTAACGAGGGTTTTGAACATTCCATCATCAGATTTTTAATGAAATGGATGGCTGAAAAGTTGTGAGTTGGGGTAGTTTGAAGCCTGTCCATTAAAGTATGAAGATTGGCTATTTTCATATAAAACTGAGCACTGATTGTATATATATGGAGATAGGAATCTGGACCAACTGATGATTGTTGATTTAGCATGAAATACGTATATTGGTGATTATTTATCTTTTCAACATGTGTATGATCAGGTGGGTCGGCAATATGAGATGTCATGGAGTGCTGAGGGTCATGTGAAAGTCTGGGTTTGAATCCCTTATATACGAATATAATAAACTAATTTTGCCTTAGGAGACTAATAATGAACTTTCTTTTACTTTATGAATATTAGAATTTTGTCTATTACCAAGAAAGATATATAGAGTACTATCTTTTGTAATCATGTAATTTTTTTTAATTTTAATAAGTTGATTTAAAACTATATAAAGGTTGAACATAGTTATACCTAGACCCAATCATATTACATGCTAACCTGAGGCCTTACAGATATAGGGATTCTTGGAAGTTAAATTTGAGAAAAGATTTCGAGAGAGAATAATTTTACCCTGATTTCAGGTTCTTGCAACTTAATAATATCTTAATGTCATTAGTAAGGGATGTGAACCAGTTCAAATCTTTTCTAATCACATTTAAGTTCACCATAGACAATATCATCATCATCAACCATTATCAATCCACTGCAGGATAAAGGTCTCACCAAGTTCAATCTATCTTCAATCTTTAGCTTCTCATCTCCACATCCCTGCACACTTTCTTATTTCATTCATCCATCTCACATGTGATCAGTCTCTGGGGTTTTTTTTTGCAATCTCTTGGAATCCAGCCCAACTCCAGTCTTTGAATTTTTTCAATGAGATCAGTAACACCTGTTTGTTCTCATATTCCTATATTGCATTTTATATCTCTTTTTATTACTCCTACCATGCATCTCTTCATATTTCTTTGAGTAGTCTGAAGTCTCTGTATTGTCTCAGATCCATAAGTAAAAACTGGTAAAACACATTTATTAAAAACCTTCCTTTTCAAAAACATAGGCATATTTCCTTTTAGTATCAAGTTATTTCTACCAAAAGCACTCCAACCAAGTTTAATTCTATGATAATATACTTGTATTTAAATATTAATAATATAATATACTCTTGAGATTGAATCTTATGATGTTTAAAATCCGATCGAAACAGATATGGGAATAAGGGTAAGTAATGTTATTAATGATCCTTTTTAAAGCAGGTTTGCAAGAAATATTTTTGGGATTAAAGTGGAAAGCTAAGGAAGTAAAAGTAAATGGAAATTATTTAAATCATCTACATTTTGCAGATGATGTAGTTGTTTTCATAAATAATGCATTAGAATTTCAAGAAATGTTGCAAAAGAAATTAAATGAAAATAAAAAAGTAGGATAAAAAGGAAATGTTAACGACTAAAGTAATATTCAATGCATTTTCTCAAAAGATGGAAATAAAGATTGATATGGATGAGTTAGAAGAAGTTAACAATTACAAATACCTTGGTCAAATTATTACTACAGATATAAACATAATGGATGAAATTAATCATAGAATTAAACTTGGCTAGAGTGCTTTTGGTAGAAATAACTTAATATTAAAAACGAAGTATGCCTACGTGTTTGAAAAATAAGATTTTTAATAAATGTGTTTTACCAGTTTTTACTTATGGATCTAAAACTTGAACTCTAATCAAAAGAGCAATATAGAAACTTCAGACCACTCAATGAAGTATACAGAGATGCATGTTAGGAATAATAATAAGAAATCAAAAATGAAATGCATGGGGGAGAGAATAAACAGGTGTTGTCGACATCATTGAAAGAATTGAGACTGAAGTGAAGTTGGACTGGTCCTATTGCTTGAAGAGATGATAATAGATGGACAGTTAAAATCTTAAACTGGATCCCAAGAGATTGTAAAAGACCACATGTGAGATGGGTGAATGAATTAATAAAGTGTTCTGGAGTGATATAGAGAAAAGAGGCTAGAGATTGGAGAAGATGAATTGAACGTGGAGAGATGTTAATCCTGCAGTGAATCGGTAATTGTTGAAAATGACGATGATGATAAATATTCTTAACATGAAATATTGATTAATGTATAAAATATTTGTAGTATTTTATAATATATGTATTTTTTTTTTTTTACAAAAAATATTTTATGGATTAAAATGGAAGCTATGGGAGTAAGTGAAGGTTATTTACATCATCTAGATTTTGCTAATAGTTGTTTTGGAAAATAAAGCATCAGAGATTCAGGAAGGGTTGCAATAATTATCAGATGGAAGTAACAAAGTAGACTAAAGATAAATACTAAAAAAGACTCGAAGAATATTTTCTTGGTTGATAAATATGAATTAGGATAAGTTAATAACTAAAATATCTTGGTCAGATTATTAATACAGACGGAAATATAATAGATAAAATTAATAATTGAATTAAATGTGGATGAAGTACTTTTGGTAGAAATAACAATATTAAAAGCAAATATACCTGTGTATTAAAAAGAAAGGGTTTTAATAAAGGTGTTTTATCAGTTGTTAGGTACCTGAGATTTAGACACTAGCAATACACAGACATTAGACTATTCAATGAAATATGGGGAAACGTATGTTAAGAATAACAAAAAGGCATCCAAAACAAAACAAATGATTGAGAGAACAAAAAATCTTACTAGTATTATTGATAGACACTGAAGTGGAGTTGGGCTGGAAATATTGCCCCAAAGATAATAGCTGGATAGTTGAAACTTTAAACTGGATTCCAAGTGATCATAAAAAATCTAGGAAGAGATTACACTTGAGATGGATGGAAGAAATAATAAATTTGTTGGTACGCTGAGGAGAAGAGAAGCTACAGATCGGAGAAACTGGATTAAACTTGGAGAGATCTTCATTCCGCAATGGATGATAATGGTTGAAAATGGAAATCATGATAATGTTTTTATTTCACAAACATAAAAAAAAAAACCCTGTTGCTTTTCTGAGAAAGCTGCTATTCTAAGTTGAATAAGTTGGAAACTTTTTTTAAAAATGTTTCGAATGTTATGTTACAGCTTTTTTAAAATTCCAGAAATATCCTCATTAAAAAAAAAGAAGTTATTTTTACAGCATGCTCATACCCGTATGCTTTTTACAAATATCTTCCAAGTTAGTTCCAATAAAAGATTAAAACAATGATAAATACTTTTTTTTCCCCGTATGTCATAGCATCTGCCGGGAGGCGAACCCACAACCGTCTGCAACCAACTACTTGCTTGCAAGACGGCTGCGCTGACCTCTCGACTAACAACGCTTGACAAAAAAGTATAATATGTTCTTTTTTAAACGGTCATTTTTAAAATGATTTTTTTAATATAATATTAAGTCCTGTAATGTTATAGCACAATGACGGACTGATAAAGACTTCTGATTTGAAATTAGACTAGTCAGTTTGGTATTAAGTCACACATGTCAAAGTGTCTAATTATTTGATTTCTTTGTTTTATTAAAAACAATTTTATTAAAGTGTTTTAAAAATAAAAGATTTGAAATACAGGCATTCTTATATATGGAACTTAATTGTAAATATAGGGGATTTGAACTCAGACTTTCAAGCAACCTTCAACTATCCACACTATTTCATACTACTGATACACATGATCACACACATGTAGAAAAGATAAATAAATCACCAATATTTCATATTTCGTGCTAAACTAGCACTCATCAGTTGGTCCAAATTATCATCAAGCACTGATTATATATATGTATGGGAGATGATAATCTGGTCCAACTGATGAGTGCTGGTTCAGCACGAAATACGTATATTGGCGATTATTTATCTTTTCTACATGTGTGTGATCATGTGTATTAGTAGTATGAGATAGTGTGGATAGTTGAAGGTTGCTTTAAAGTCTGAGTTCAAATCCCCTATATTTAAAAGTGTAATTACAATTGTATTTTTTTTAGTCCTTAAATTATATAAATAACATAAAATGTTCACGTGTTGTATGATAGATTTAATACCCGTCTTTTTTTTTTTTAAATTAATAAGAAATGTGATTGACAGAAAAATGGATTTTTTTTTATATTTTGTTAAGAGATAAAAAAACAACAACTGTATAATTAATTGTTTGTATGATCAAATAAAATTTCAAAATTAGAGTATCAAGTTTAATACAACACTATACATTCTTCATATGAACAACTTTTTTTTTCTACATTTTTCAAATGAGAATAGATTTATAAAAGCTTAAGAGTTTTTGGGTTTGCGACCTTAACGCTAAACTAAACTTATTTAAATGATAAAAAAATTAATGCATTCTTTATTTGTTTTTAAAAACTACTACCACATCTTATCTACGAAATTTTCCAATTACTCTCTCTTCCTAATATAATATTTGAATGTGGCTGGTGTTTACACAATTTTTGCTGTAGCCCCTACTTTTTTTTTGTAAGTTTTGAAAACAACTTTTTTGAGTCAGAATACCAGGCTTTGCAGCAAATTATTTAATTATATGTTCATTTCAAAAACACTCACATAATCAGTTAATTTAATCATATTTTTGAACGCGTTGGTTTGTTTATCACAATCATTTAATTACTGACTTTTATTTTACACCCTCCCCCATCCACATACTTTTTCTAAATCCATATGTCATAATCAACCATTATGAATCCATTGCAGGATGAAGGTTTCTCCAAGTTAATCCCTCTTCTCCAATTTTTAGCTTCTCTTCTCCAATCATCCCTGCATGTTTTCTTATTTCTTCGGTCCATTTCACATGAATCCATATATATTCACTATTAATTAATTTGATTCATATTATTATTAAGTGCTGTCAAGTTAATATCAACTAAACAAGGCAAAACTCTCCATACAGTAATGCCACCCTGTGCCAACCAGAGTAATCAATGGATGCCAGAAGGCTTATGCATAAAATCCCTATCTAGTGCCTACTCATCCAATATCCCCAGACTAGTTTCTGACTTGTGGCCTTTATCAGGTTGGCACAGGGTGGCACTACTGTATGGAGAGTTTTGCCTTGTTTAATAACAATTATGTGCTAGTATAAGAGTTAGTGATCATGTGGTGGTAATTTCAATTACTGTTGATTTTATGAATAGATTTTTTATTTATTTAATCTATTACTATTATTCTTGTGCATAATCTCTAGAAATTATTTTTACAAGTATATTTAATTCAAATATTTTTTCTGATGTTCAGAACCAAGCGATTGAAGTAAACTTGTGATAAATATGATTTTTAAAGATATAAAATCCCCTATAATTACATCTAAACTCCAGGGATATAAGGTATACCTCTATTTAAATATTAGATATAAAATTGTATACATAGGTGGTGTGAAATTCTTATGCAAATTATAAAATTAATAGATAGATCTTTAATGAAGTTTAAATCTATCTGTGAGTTAAAAGAGGTATAATAAATTATTTCTGTCATAGGTATGACATACATTTGAATTGATTTAAAAAAAACAACTAAGTTATTTGTAAATACTGAGCAGCAGAGGAAAAACAATGGACTAACATTAAAATTCAGATGTTGATTGTATGGAGGAAAACATTTGATAAAATTAATTATGACAAAATT
This sequence comes from Epiperipatus broadwayi, assembly GCA_028023455.1. Classification (NCBI taxonomy): domain Eukaryota; kingdom Metazoa; phylum Onychophora; class Udeonychophora; order Euonychophora; family Peripatidae; genus Epiperipatus; species Epiperipatus broadwayi. The sequence continues at coordinate 11,788,620 of JAQFVV010006208.1, read as the reverse complement.
AAAGAACAGTGTAATTCGAAATAAAAAGAAACATCAACAAATGTTAAAAGTAATTCTCTAAAAATAAAGAAAATAAATATCAGGTAATTAATCTCTTGAGAGATTATGTGATATCCGAAGCTCCAAATAATATGTTGAACTAGAGATCAATCCCCAAATCTTGTGCTCATCATTTTATTTTTTAAATATTTGAGCATTAAAAAAAATCTAAAAGTTTTTTAGTTAAGTAGAGATAAAAGGTGGCTGCTAGAGGGTTGCATTAGATCCTAAGATATAGGTGCAGTGCTCTCAGATCCAAAGCTCCTCACTGACAAAAGCCACAAGCCAGAAACTAGTCTGGTGATATTGGATGAGTATGCACTAGATAGGGATTTTATGCACAAGCCTTCTGGCATCCATTGATTACTCTGGTTGGCACTGAGTGGCATTACTGTATGGAGGGTTTTGCCTGTTTTAATAACAGTAATGTGCTAACATAAGAAATAGTGATCTTGTGGTGTTTGGTGGTCTAACACCAATCCTTCCTGATGGGATGATGGTGGCTATGGTTGTTAAAAAGCCAAAGACACCAAAATGTATGGGTACTGAACTGGGTTCAGACCATATGACTATATAGGCTATTGAGCTTAGATTGAAAATATTATTGTGTTTTCAATTTTATTCTCATAGTTTTGTAGTTAAGTAGAGATAAAAAGTGGCTGCTGGAGGGTTGCATTAGATCCTAAGATCTAGGTGCAGTTCTCTCAGATCCAAAACTTCTCACTGACGAAGGCCACAAGCCAGAAACTAGTCTGAGGATAATGTATGAGTAGGCACTAGATAGGGATTTTTTGCACAAGCCTTCTGGAACCCATTGATTACTCTGGTTGGAACTGAGTGGCACTACTGTATGGAAGGTTTTGCCTGTTTTAATAAAAGGAATAATTATACAATTTATTTCATATCATTATTGAAATGAATTGTCCTACAAGATAATAGAAACTAATTATTTTAAGCAGATTAATAAACATGAATAAGATTAAAATAATCAAAAAAGCAAAATCATATATAATGTGACATTACTTTTATAAACTTGTATTTACAAAAATGTAATACAGAGAGCGTACCAATAGTTCAAACAAGCTCTTAATTGATAAGTGTGATATGAGAAAATATTTAAAATCTCTATCGAGAACCTTCCCATCTCCAGACCAACTGGTTACAAGCTTATGGCTCATGTCAGGGTCCAAATATTCTAGCTCTCCACTGGCCTGAGCCATAAGCTCGAAACAAGTTGGTCTGGAGATGGGAAGGTTCTGGATAGAGATTTTTAAATATTTTCTCATACCACATTTATCAATTAAGAGTTTGTTTGAGCTATGAATAAGATTAAATAAATAGATAATCAAGATTATTAAATATATTTTACAAAAGAAAAAATGCCAAACAATCTAAAGATCTGTATATCACAGAGATGGTGAAAAAGAAAGATCAGGCTTCAAGTGGTTATTACAAGAGGCTAATCTCTGGCGTATGTATTACTTCTAATCAGAGATCAATTGTAAGTTGAATTCTAATATATTATATTTATTTATTTTACCTTTAGTTTACAGTAAATTTTTATTAGTACAGATTTTAGCAACAAAAAAAGTATTTGAAGAGAATTATGATTATGTAAATAGTTTGCATGCCAGTGGAAAATTCGAATGTGGCATGTGTGCCATTGGTTTGCCATCACTGCTTTAGATTCTTAGAAACTACACAATTCAAATTTTTTAGTGTATTGAAACAATTTTCCTATCTTTTTTTACATTGCAATTTATGATTTTATTACTTCTCATATATTACAAAGTAATCTTACAAAATATTTAATAATATGACAAATGGATAAACTAGCTGTTGTAATTTTTTTAAAGACAATTTATATATTCATTAACAAATTGCTCCAGATGAGTTTTTACTAAACATATTTTTTCCATGCAGCTTTACAATGTAACTAATTTCAGCTGCCATCAAAGTTTTATAGTTACTATATGTGTGTGCATCCATGCACAAACGTGTACGATTGAAATGCAAGTAACTACTTCCCACTGGGTTATGTGACATCAAATCCTATGAAAAGACAGATTGATACCAATCTGTTTTTAAGATTAAAACAGGCAAAACTCTCCTTACAGTAGTGCCACTCAATGCCAACCAGAGTAATCAATGGATGCCAGAAGGCTTGTGCATAAAATCCCTATCTAGTGCTTACTCATCCAATATCCCTAGACTAGTTTAACCAGAGTAATCAATGGATGCCAGAAGGATATTGGATGAGTAGGCACTAGATAGGGATTTTATGCACAAGCCTTCTGGCTACTCTGAATGGCACTACTGTATGAAGAGTTTTGCCTGTTTTAATAACAGTAATGTGCTAGCATAAGAAATAGTGATCATGTGATATTTACTGTTTTTAAGATCCGTTATTATATAAGCCAAGTTTTTGACATAATTTTGAAATTAAAGAGTGAATTTTGTCTATTGCTTTAATTTATCTACATAGTCTGAAATCACCATTAATATATTCATTTAGGGGATGGAGAATGAGTCTTGCTTTTAACCTCCGATTATTTGATTAAATATTAGTTTTAATAATTGTAATAACAATAAATAATCATAACTTTTAAATAGCCGTATTGAAACTGAAGTAAGTATCTAATGGATAATTTACTTAAAAATGAAATTAACTTACGAGAGAGTTTTTTCTCATGAAGTACTATTTTTTTTTCTCATGTGTCATAGCATCAGCTGGGAAGTGAACCCGCTAACCCGGAACAATTGATTGTAAAGCAACTGTCGCTGACCTCTCGACCACCAATTAAATGTATACATTTCTCTCAGTTGTTTCATCAACAAATTTCTTTAACATTATCTTATCTTTCAGTATTCTGATAGTTAATATTGCTTCAACATTTGAATTTTCTCTCTTTATTAATCTAATCATTTTTTTCTTCATATTATGAACTCTAGATTGAGTATAAACAAAATATAAATTCCATGTAACACAACCATATTCTAACAATATAACAGTAGAAGAAGAGAATAACATCTCTTCCATATTAAGCGTTATTTATATGTTTTCTATATGCCTTAAAAATAAATTGTTTACAAAACATAATCTAAATTAGCAACAACCTGATAATAATTGTATTAAGAGAAATAACAATAATAATACAGTGAAACTATAAATGACACTATATCAATATAATATCAGATAAAATAAAAATACACACACAAAAAAATAGTTTTTTAAAATAATATTTAGTTTTATTACTTCCTAGCATATGTTCAATATATTTTTACTATATCATAATCATGACAGATCGTGGTATGATTAAATGGTTCTTTGTATCACACCACTATTTTTGCCATGAATATGATATAGTAAAAATATATTGAAAGCATGACAGGCAGTAATAAAGCCAAATATTATTTGAAAACCTTTTCTGTGTGCATTTTTATTTTACCAGATCTTACGTTGGTTCAGAAAAGAAGAAAATTAAATAACATTTACATTATTATGTCAATATACACAACATCAGTGATACACTATCCAAACAATAGGTAAATAAATAAATAAAAGTATAAAGAAGACTATACATAAATGAAGATGACCAATATATTTTACGTAATGAAAATGAAAGAATCTTGTATATTTTATGTGTACCCATGTTATAATAACATTTGTTCTGAAATTCCCAGTTTATTCAATAATTCCCAACTTTAACATAGGCTTCAATATTTTCACCTGTATGCAGTGACACCAACTAATTACCTACACATTTATGCATAATAATAATTATAATCCAATAAGGTATTTTAACACTTTCTGGAACAAACTAAATGTAAATAAAGAAAGGGATATGAAGATAATCCCTGTTATCACATTTTATGTTATTTGGTCTCGTATAAAATAGCATGTGAGGCCATAGTTCAATATACTTATCTCTCAATGGCAGAAGAAAAAATAGAAAAATGAGATGTTTTTCCTAATTATTTTTTCTTGTAGATAAATCATACATTGTAACAGTAGCAGAAAGTACAAAAAAGCTAATACAAATCAAATTATAGAAATTGAAAGAGGGTGCAGGTTGTAAAGAGCCTACAGGTGGTTTACAAAGATTATTATTTATATGATTAGTTATGGGTAACAGTATTGATGTGTTGGGCATTTCACAGAAATAAACAAACAAAATGGATTTTCAAAGACTATAAAAAATAGAATCATAGATCACATGATCCCATTCTCTTAAGCTTGTAAGATATAAACAATGAGCACTGTCAATTGCTCAACAAGATTTGTGATAAATGCTTAGCCAGAGAAAGCATTTAAAATATCTCTTGTCAGGAAACCCCCCTGTCTAAACCTCTGACTATGGTTTCGTGCTTTGGCACTCATCAGAGAGGCACTAGGGTAGCTTTGGGTTGGTATTTTTAGATTTAGTGTCTGAAGCTACCCTAGTGCTTCTCTGAGGCGTGCCAAAGCATGAAACCATGGTTAGAAGTTTGGAGAGGGGGGGGGCTGTCAGAGATATTTTAAATGCTTTCTCTGGCTAAGCATTAATCACAAAGTTTGTTGAGCAATTGGCAATGCTCATTGTTTATGATAGATTTTCCTTTTTTTTTTGTTATTATTGTTTTTAAAAGTATTTATATCATATTATAGGCTTAAGTTTAGACATATTAGTGATCGGGTGTTGAATACGTGTTTACATCTGTTTTCCATTTGGAAATGATGATCTATTCTGGCATTGATATAATAAGGATAAGATTAATATTGAAGTTATTGTTTTTTAATACTGTTAGGATAAGGATTGTGGCCATTGTTTAGATTAAGACAGATATAGTAAGTGTGATGCTCAGTTTCTGCTATCTTATGATACAGCACAAATAAATCGTCAGCATTTAAATGGTTTCTTTTAAACCTAACAAAATGTAGGGTAGGCAGGATTTTGAAGTTTGTTTTGGTAGGTTGGCAAAATACTTTGGCTCTAGTGACCAATGTCTATAATTTTTCAGAGTTGTTTGTTATTGATGTATGGAGGGATAGAGAAATATATCTCACAGTAGGCATATTTATTTGAAGGGAAGGAGAAAGGTCACAGAACTGAATTCTTTGAATATTGGGGAGAGTGATATGAATCTGGCATTGGAGTAAGTTTTTGAATGAATTTATGAGATATAAATACTAATTCATTCTGTGAATCTCCAAACAAATGTGGGGAGAAATCAAATATTACTCTATCCTATAATTTGCTAATTATATGTATAAACAGATAGTAATAACATTTTGGCATGTTAACCTGCTCTTGCACTGCAAAGGCATGCTGATTGAAGAGGGGTGACCTAAGTTTCAGTAAATATAATGGCTTGAATAAGTATGCAATCTAAAAAGTTATGTTTTTTCTTTTTTAATTACCAGATATTCTTTAATTGATTCACATGCTAATTTAAAGATATTTTTCAAAGCTCTAATTACTGAGCTGTCATATGCAGTAGATGCCGAGTAACCAATTCTCTTATGTAACTCATTTGCAAAAATCAAAAACCTCAAAGGTGGGAAGTTAATGGCCTGAGTCATATGTTTAATAGCAGGTGACACTGTATTAACCAAAGACAATCCAATCTTGCATAGGATTCAGTTCTAGATTTCAAATTTTAAATAAGGCAATATATGTCTGAGAAAAGAAACTGTGTGATATAGTTTGGAAATAGCATTAAACATACTCATCTTTCCCAAAATCACATATTACATGCCTATAATAAAATACATTTTTTAAAAAGAAAATCAACTCATTATGTACAAAACTCATATGGGGTAGGACAACAGTGGCTATGGGAATCAAATTGATGCAAACACCTGCAAGCCACAATGAACTATCAATGCACTACATAGCCATATATCATTTACAAAGATCATACGATAGTAAAATTAATAGCAATTTTTCCCTATCATAAAGAAATTATTGTCCATAGTACCTATAGATATACCCTCACCCTGTAAAAACAAATTTTTAAATTATCTAATTGAAACCTCAATACAAATCAAAATATTGCCTCTGGGAAAATTACATAATGGGAAGCATATAAGCATGCCAATATGGTAGAGGCTACTTTCACACCACAGTTTAATTACACTTACTAACAAGCAAATCATTCAGAAATTTAAATTCTGGTATAGAGCCTAAATATCTTCACTTTCTTATAAAAATCAATGTTAAAGCCTCCCAACCAATAATTTTTTTATCTCACAAAATGTCATTTGCTAAATTGATGCTGATTTCCATCTTTGCCATAAAGATAAAGAATCCATAGACCACTTCTTACTTCCATGTAAGGCACTTTAACCATACAGGATACTAATAGCTTCTATTATAAATTCTCATATTGCCTCTCTTAAGATACCCATTAACAGCATCCAAAGACATCTGTTTCCCTCTATCAAAATCCTCCTCTTTACCCTTTGATTCCTCAGATGTCAGTTTTATTTCAACTCCACATCTAGAAAACTCAAAGATCACTCTTCATTAACAAATTAGGCAAAATTAAACTCAGAGATTAGGCCTTAGCACCTGCAGACATATTTGCAGCTACATAGAGTCTAATTATACTGTGACCTATGGATTAATATGATTTTTTTTCTTGTTCTGGTTGTTTAATTTCATTTATACAATCTCAGTGAAATAATAATAATAATAATATAAATAAATCATTTTATTTTTATTTTAATAATAATAATAATAATAATAATAATAATAATAATAATAATAATAATAATAATAATAATAATAATAATAATAATAATAATAATAATAATAATAATAATAATAATAATAATAATAATAATAATAATAATAATAATAATAATAATAATAATAATAATAATAATAAGAAGAAGAAGAAGAAGAAGAAGAAGAAGAAGAAGAAGAAGAAGAAGAAGCAGAAGAAGAAGAAGAAGAAGAAGAAGAAGCCGCCTCCAATATGAAGGGTCAATGTGATCATGCAGAGCATGGACAAAGGATCAGATTTATCATTGAACTATATAGGACACGCAAGCGTTGTCACCTATCAACAGGATACTATTCCGGACCGGTTCCTTGCTGATATGCTTCATATTAGTCCTTTTAGCTGGTGTCAAGCAAGATATCAATAGTGAACTTTTATCCCCCTGATTATCATGTAATATATTCTATGTTTAACTGTTATCATATGTTTTAACCAAATTTCTGAATAAAAATTCTATATTTTTTAATAATAATAATAATAATAATAGTAATAATAATAATAATAATAATAATAATAATAATAATAATAATTCATCCATCTATGTATATAATCAATATCTTATGTCCTAATGTTTTTTTTTTCTCATATTACTTATCTTGTAATCTTTTACAATTTGTACAACTCACTTTTATTGTACTTATTTCAAAATTGCCTGTTAAAATACAAATGTAACCCTAGATAAATTGCTAATAAAATATATTTTAAAAGTAGAAGTAGCAGTCATATCATCATCATGACCATCATCATCTTTTAATAAACGTGGTTTTAATTTCTCCTTATTTGTAATAATAAAAATACTTAATTGTAAACAATCAGGGCACAATTTCATTCCCACTAACCCCGTTATTTTATGCTCAGAACCAAATGACTACAGGAGAAAAATAAAGGAGGCATTCTACATTAACAGAGACATCCATGCAATCAACAGAAGAGACACGTGCTTCGACATCTCGAAAAAATGGGCTATGTAACAGTAATTCATTTGAATATTCTCATTTACATATATTAAGTACATTTTCACGAAGGCGATGAGTATGAGGCACGGTTCCTCGAAAACGTTCAGCCAAATTTATTATTAATTATATTTTTTTTTCTCTAATAATTTACAATTAAGTATTTCATCATCTTTTATGGAAAATTGGGTACTTTGATATTAGAGAGACCCTACTGAACCTGTTGACATTCATATCAATCCACTGATGACTTTGTGACATCACCAAAATGATGTGAGCATGACTCTTAAAAAAAAAAAAAATGATGTGTACATGACTCTTTTGGCAACATCTCCAAAGTTATCAGGAGGTGGTTGATACAAATGTCAACAGGCCCAGCAGGTCTAATACATGCTCTGTGTCACAGCTCTAAAAATGAGTACATTCTAAAAAATAGTACATTCAGTAAATCCACCACTATTATTTGTCATATAGCAGGTAATATGATCACAAATGAAATTTAAAAGTCTCTCATAGTACTATCTAAGAGAATAAAATTTATGAACAAAGCAAAGCAAAAACAAAACTCCATATAGTAGTGCCACCTGTGCTAAACAGAGTAATCAATGGATGCCAGAAGGCTTGTGCATAAAACCCCTATCTAACCTACTCATCCAATATCCCCAGACTAGTTTCTGGCTTGTGGCCTTCGTCAAAGAGTATGCATTAGATAGGGGTTTTATGCGCAAGACTTCTGGCATCCATTGATTACTCTGTTTAGCACAAGTGGCACTACTATATGGAGTTTTGTTTTGCTTTGTTTATAAACAATTATGTGCTAGTATTGGAGATGTGATCATGTGATGCTTGCTGGTTTAGAATAAAATTTATGGAAAATATTTTAAAATGTCTTTTGAGCATATTTTACTGGTCAATGTGGATATAAATACATGTGTCTGTGAAAATTATAATAATTTTTTTTTGAAAAATGCCATTGAAAATTTTTTATGTACAAACAGAAAACACACACTCATAAAATTGATACTATAAAAAGTATATAAAATAGGATATACTTAAGCAAATATAATAAAATGTAATATTTGAAACAGTTCTACAATAATTATATTATAATAATTATACTATTGAGATTATATTTAGCTAAAATTGTAGATGTAACAGTTCATTTAAAAGTATATGCGTAAGTGCTTGCAATGTTTGTACATTTAAAACTTAACCTAATTCAAATTAAGGGATAATATTAAAGTTATAATATTAGGTTTTTTTCATTTTAATCATTGTTTCAATGTTACACACTTTGGTCAAGCGTTGGTGGTCGAGTGGTCAGCACAGCAGCCTTACAAGCAGTTGTCCTGAGTTTGTGGGTTTGCTTCTTGGCCGATGCTTTGACACATGAAAAAAAAAGTTACACACTTTGAATAAACTCAGACTTTTATGATCGACTGCTTTTTAGTATTACTATAGCAACAGAACACATTTTACCCATAAAAACTTAAAAAAAAAGTAAGGAGTTGTGGGTAATGGTAATGAATTAAGATACTAGCTGACCAGAGACTATAAATATGATCTCTTGGCAAAATTCAATGTCGCTGTTAAACTATAGTGCATCCATGATTTTGTCAAATTAAATTTTAAAATAGCCATTTTTATTATCTTCTCCAGAATGGTGAGGTAGACAAATTCACTCTGGGTATTTTGCTTCACTGACAAAATGTGTTTTCTCCTTGAACTAACTAGATAAACTACAACAAACAACAACAAGGATTATCATCAAATATTAACTAATTTACTATCTTCAATTATTAATGGAATTTTGAAAAATTGCTTATGAATCGATCAATCATTTGTCTCTTCTTTTTAAAAATGGAAGTAACTTGCTTGGAGAATATATTGATTACCTCTCTCTGGGTGAATGAAAGTTAAAATTTCATACAATGTGAAATTAAATCAGGCAAAACTCTCCACACAGTAGTGCCAACCAGAGTAATCAAGGGATGCCAGAAGGCTTGTGCATAAAATCCCCATCTAGTGCCTACTCATCCAATATCCCCAGACTAGTTTCTGGCTTGTGGCCTTTGCCAGTGAGGAGCTCTGGATCTGAGAGCACTGCACCTAGATCTTAGGATCTAATGCAACCCTCCAGCAGCCACCTTTTATCTCTACTTAACTACAAAACCATGAGAATAAAATTGATAATACAATAATATTTTCAATCTAAGCTCAAAAGCTGGAGGGTTGCATTAGATCCTAAGATCTAGGTGCAGTGCTCTCCGATCCAGAGCTCCTCACTGACGAAGGCCACAAGCCAGAAACTAGTCTGGGGATATTGGATGAGTAGGCACTATATGGGGATTTTATGCACAAGCCTTCTGGCATCCATTGATTACTCTGGTTGGCACTGAGTGGCACTACTGTATGGAGAGTTTTGCCTGTTTTAATAACAGTTATGTGCTAGCATAAGAAATTGGTTTATGAATTTAAATCAACATATAAGTTTGCAGCTTTGAAGAAATTGTTTTTTTTTTAATGAAGATTGATAAAGTTAGCTCATTCTATGGATTGTTATTTATTTGTTAGGTCTTATAAGTTATTAAAATGACCTGGACTATAGAAAAATAAATTGTGTTTTTAAATCAAAAGATTAATAATCTACTGTCTTTTAAACTATATGATAAATTTCCATCATAAGGATATTAATCTACAAATTCTTTCTAAAGAATTAAATCATTCTCTTTGCATAAAATTATACTTCAGTATCAGTTCTTCAATAATGGATTTACATTTATGAATGCCATAGTTCAATATGATAAATATCATAAATTGATAAGCAGACATTATTATATTAATGTAATAATTGTGCAATCTGAAGTAGGATTACTAAATGTGCTTTATTAAATATTTTAAAATCATTATATTGTGTTACTATGAATTTAAATCCATGGAATAGACTACCGTGTGCTTCTAATTTAATGTTTAATACTTATATTAAGTTATTCTACAAAAGTGTAAATACTTTCACATGATATTTTAAACCATTCATGAAAGTAGGATTACATATTTGATGATTTACTCAATAAATTCTGTTGATAATTGTTGAATTATTTAGTTTATAGTTATTATCGGTGTAGTAATAAATAAATAATAAAGTTCTCAAGATAATTCTGACATCACATGATCACCATTTCTTATGCTAGCACATCTGTTATTAACAAATACAAAACTCTCCATACAGTAGTGCCACCCAGTGCCAACCAGAGTAATCAATGGATGCACAAGCCTCTAGCATCCATTGATTACTCTGGTTGGCATTGGGTAGCACTACTGTAAGGAGAGATTTGCCTTTGTTAATAATTCTGACATATTAAGTTGCAGGTAATAACCATATATTATTATTTAATGACATTGGCAGTGAGTGTAATATATATAATTTACATTTTTTGTAATGGAGACAGGTTGCATTTCATTGAACTAACTTATAATCTTCTGTAAATCCATTAACATTTAACTTACTTTGTTTTATTAGTCTTGAATTTAGTCACAGATTAATAGGTAGCTAAAAATTGTGGATAGATGATTAAATCTTCAAGAAATATTTATCTGTATAATGCCTAGGAGATTTGTGTAATTTGATAAATGTTAAACAATGCAATAAAACAGTATTATCGTATTAATAAAAAAATCATATTTGTTAGTTGAAGTATGCTCCTAAATAATTATTTATACTTTACATATAAGAGGCATAGCAAGTCATTCTAGTAAAAGATATGAATCATAATTAATGAAGCTATGTATTTGTATGACATTGTTAGGAATACTAAGTAAATAATTTTGCCTGCTCCAAAAGAGTTAAGGACCTAGCCAGCTCTTATAGAATGGTGTTGTTTATTTATTAATTATTGTGACAAAGATAATTAAGAGCATTATAAAACATTCTTATCCTCTTGTAAGTAAGATTAGATTTTGACTTAATATTATTCAACCCTTTCCAATAGAATGTCTTGTCTTTGCAACACCTTAGAATCACACACATAATAATAACCCAAGATTAACATAGTTACAGAGAACAAACAATAATATTTATTAACATTGTTATAACATTTTTATTATTAAAGTAATTTTACTATTCATTTATAATTTTGTGTATATATTTGTTATTTATAATAAAGCAATTGTTATATCTAAATATATCTGTTGTTAATGAAATCATTATCTTTACATATGATTGAAATAAAAGGTCATTATTCCAAGTTATTAAATTATATATTCATTTATTAAATTTATTTGCACCATTTATTATTACTATTGCTATTCGAAATACAAATTAGTAGGGTAGGGTGATATACAATAAAATCCCTTTTACTTCATCATACCTAGAATAACACAATAAACTTTGAATCTGTACATCTTTTAAATTGAATGGTTAAGATTGATTTAGTCAAAAACCTGAGAATTAATTAATTAATTGAATATTATATTCAGTTTAGGACCAAGCTAATTTGCTAGCATATATTAGCTGTATTTTTATATTGGACTAATATGTGTGTTGAATGTCTTTAGAAAAGTTTAATTTTATTTAAATATTCGAAATGCATTCAACTGTTAGTAATATCACAGCAAACAGGTTAGTATATGCACTAACTGTTAGTAATATATAACAGTTAGTGCATATACTCTGTCACATGACTAGTTTATTTATTGCAGTTACAGAAGCATAAATTTTCACCATGTCATTTACAATAAGCTTTAGTAATTAATGGTAGATGCCAGACATTAGCACTTATTAAATCCCTATTCTGTACTGTTCTATCCAATGTCCCCAAACTAGTTTTAAACTTATGGCTTCCATCAGTGAATAGCTTTGGATCTTGGACCAATGCACTTGGATCTTGAGCGTCTAATATGCCTTTCTTCCAGCACCTATCTTTTACCCCTTTGTTATACTATCAAGCTCTAAAAACATCACAAAAATTTTCAATCTAAGTCTACTTGCTTGCATAAACATATAGATATAAACCCAGTTCAGTTTCTGTATATTATAGTATCCTTAGTTTTTTGATAACTTTCATACTAAAG